>CAIGRB010111817.1:169785-199928 GCA_903798255.1 Fraxinus quadrangulata
CCCGCAAATTATGATTTGATTTGGTTTGACAAAATTTCAAATCGCATGAAATAGTTTAAGTTGAAAATATGGCACAAACCTCCCAAATCGAACCGCATTCATCCGTACTTTTAACTCTACATTTAAGCAATTCTTTATAAAAAAAAAAAATTACTAAAAATCTGATTTTTAGTTATACCAAACAAAGGAAATTGCCCGAGGACAAATTTATTAATTTCATTTCTTCAACATGTTCCCACTTGTGCTCATTATCATTCAATTTTGTATTTTTCTTGGAACGCCTATCAAATACGTACATTTAAACTAATGGATGCTAACTAGACTTGAATAATAATAATAATAATAATTGTCTACTTTAATACTACATTAAATCATATCCTATCTAAGAGCATTTAGAGATTGAACTCATTTAGTTATTTATATTTGTTTCAACCCTACACGTAGATTCATTCAATTAGAAATAAAGTTTAATTTGTTGTTTGTTTTGCTGGTAAATCACGGAAAAAAAATGAATAATAAATTCTATATAGAATGGATAATATGATGTGGAATTCTGATCCAATCATGTAAAATCTGACCTACGGAAGAATATTTTGAATGGGTTTTGGCAGATTATCTGTGAAGGCGTGTAAAGGTCATGGGCTTGAAAGTGAATGCATTTATGAGATTTTGCCGACTATTTTAAATAATATTATTTATCAATATAATGATAGAATAACGATAATATAGCACAATTTCATTATTTTACATAAATTATCACATCATTGATATTCTTTCATCATAATGATAGGTGGGCGGGGAATGAGTTTGAGTCCAAACCCAAATCCAACTAAATATGTTCGATTTGACAATAATTCAAATCGAAATCAACTCATTTACAGTTGAAACTCAATTCAATCCAAACCGACCAAACTCGGATTGGTTTGGGTTGGGTTGATGCGTATGGACTTAAGTCCAATTCAAATTGGAAATTTTTTTTATAGGCCCAATGGTTGTGACCTCTTTTATTGAATTTGAACAATTTTTTTAAAGTTTGATACAATTTTAATTTAGACGAGTTTTCAGTTACATTAAAAATTGTGATTTGAAAGTTCTTAAGTCAATTGAAATTGGATCAATGGCCCGTGTGGTTAAGTTCTATTCTAATAGAACAATATAAATTAAAAATGTTGTAAAATATGTTAAATAGATTATACCATGATCAAATTAAATACATATTAAATTAATCTAAATACATGTTGAATACCTGCTTATTATACTTATGGAATAAAATGAATTCAACCTAAATACTAAAAATGCTAAATCATCCAAACTCAATACAAAATTTCTTCCTTCAGTTTAAGTGTTTAGTAAAAAATCACATTAAAAAATAGAATTGAGAAGCCAAGGAACGAGCAACAATGAGAAGCACAAAGATGTGAGGCAAAGGAGAATTTTGATCATTAAATTTTAAGTTTTTAAGTACTAATTTTCTTTTTAATATTTTTTAATTTATTGGGTTGGGTTTTAATAGATAACTCGAAACCCAATCCGATCTAAAATTTGATTTCCTACCCCGAACTCAATCCAACCCAACCCAACCCAATTCAACTAAAAAACCAATCCAAACCGTTGCTTTGAGTTGGGTTGATCAGTTTCACTTGTTCGGATTTGTTTTTGCCCACCCCTACCTGCATCCATATCTGCATTGAGCAACACTGTCAAATTGTTGTGACACGTCATCCATATAATTTGTGTAACTGCAGAAGGAATTGTTATGAACTATTCATTGAGATGCATTCAACTCCAATTACACATTTAAACAAAACTTAGAATACACCACTGAATGACAACAGCTTTTACGAATTTTATAAATCTATTCACAGCCTATAGTGACATTATCACATATTTTCATACACAAATATGATGCAGACCAGTTACATATATCAAAAACAAGAATAGACATAACAAATGTTGAAATGGAAATTATTATGGGATTCATCGTCATTTTTATCACATCATAGTATGCGCAATTACCTCTAACCTGTTAAATACAGAAGAATTCCCCAACTTTATGTAAATGCAATCGGAAACCTAATCAGCAACGTTAGCCGATCCAAAACAGCAGACAAAAGTTGTAGATGAGATCAATCATAAAATGATTTCTGCCACCAATGATATGATTTCTTTACCAATTGAATTTTTTGACATGAAGACTCATTCAATGGACAAGGGTAAAGTTTGGTATCACTTTAATTTTTTCGATTACAAAATAGGTCTCGGAAGTTATTTTAGAAAGTAGTATTTACATAAAATGTTTACGTGTTATAGAGAGCATATTAGGTATATTTTATCAAATCGTAGTATTTATAGATATTTTATTTTTTTATAGGTTATAAATGATTTTTTCCCTATTATTAATTAACTTAAAGTAACTACAGTGCCAATACTTAAATTTAACATGCTTATCTGTAAAAACTATCCAAAAATAAATTATAATTCATACCTTTAATTTATTTATTTTTACTCACAAGAAACTTGTCCATTTTTAAGCATGCCAAAAATATACTCTAGGATTTGACATTGCTTAACTTTCATTTTTAAACTGGTCAAACATAACTTTTATCTACACATTTAATATGACTCAAAACTTACTACAAATTATTATCTATACGTTTCATATCCATTGCTTATACACACTTAAAAACAATACTAAACAATCACCTGTGGCGAGTATAAGAAAGAGGAGTCAGATCTTTGTCCTACCCAATCATTTTCTACCACACGTTTCATGAAATCTGTAATTTTTATCAACTTTTCAACCACATATTTCATCAATTTTTTATCAAAATCTACTAAAATTCTGATTTTTATCAAAACAAACAGGAGCTAAATTTGTACCAATAAACTTAATCCATACACAAAATACAGTTGCTATCAATTTTCTCCCTTTTTTTGTTTTATGGTTACTATAGCTTCCTTGATCTTTTCTTTGGCTGTTTCGAAGACTCGGTTTCAACTCTGCCCCGTTTACCCAAGGAAGGAGGTGGAGCAGCTTCTCGTTTTGGCGGTCTTCCCACACTCCTCTTTGCTGGGCTGCCCTTTTCCTTTCTCTGTCTTGGTTCCGAATTCCTCCTAGTTCCCTGCTCTTTCTTTTCACCGCGCTTCCCATTGTCGTTTTTCTTCTGCTCTGACCCTCTAGTATTATTACTGTCACTAGTAAGTGGTGTATTCTTCAGTGCATCTAACAACCCACCATTGTTGGAGGATGAGCTTTGCTTCATTCTGTTTAAGAAGCTAGCTGCACTTCTTTTCTTCGAGTCTGATGTCGACTGGTTCTTCTTATTGTCAATTTTGGGCTCGGGATGATTAGGGGATGATCCTCCCTTTCCCTGGTTCTTTCCTGATTCCAACATCAAGTTTTTGTTGATATTACTGCTACCTTGATTCTTGTTGTTGCTCTTCTTCGAGTTGGCTGAAACTGAAGCAAACCGGTCTCGAGTTCTTTTCTTGGTTATTTTAGGTTCCTCAGTATTAGCAGATGATTGACAAGCCTGTGGCTTTGAATCCTTCTCTTCAGCAAGCAACGGTGTTTGCTCTTTCTTTCTATCAGCCCCGGAAGATGAGGCAGATGTCTTTGCTGCAATTGAACTGCGTTTACGGCATACTATCATCGATCCTGCTATCCTGGGCTTTAATAGCAAAGAATGTGAAGGTTCGGCGTCTTCTTTCTTAGGGGATACGGATTGTAGTGAAATTTGTTTCCCAGATGAAGAATCTGACTTAGAGCATTTCTGAGACATCTCTTTTGAAATAATCTGTCGGAGTTCAGTGGCCGCAAGGAACTCAGAGGAATTTTTCTTGAAGAAGACAAGGGCATTGTTGACAAGTAACAAAAGATCGCGGAAGAACTTGCTGCTAGAGCCTGAATACCAACCTTCTTTCAATCTACTTTCGATGGATTCCAGATCCACATGTTGCCGAATCAAGTTCTGATACTTTGAGTTTTCCTACAAAGCAAAAGAAACATGTCAACGACAAAGATGTGAATATAAATAGATCATTGGGAAAGGAAACAGCCCACTAGATCACACACAGTAAGAGAAACACTAATAATGGGAACTGAATTTAGCGTTAAAATGTCATCAATTTTGCAACATCATTTTTGTTCATCATCACTGTAAATGCCTTTTTTAGTGAATAATGATACTCATCATCGGTCTACACTGCAGTTGGGTTGCTACCGAAAGAAAATCTTGGATAGGACGGTCCTATTTGCAAATGTGGGAGATCCGATCATTGAATAATGAAACCTTGGTACCCATCCTACTCAAATCCCAACATCTCGACATTCGAGTGGATCCTATCACTCACTTTTTTTCTTCCTCTTACCATTTCGTATCCCGATATCTTAATTTGACTTAAATGGTGAGTGATATCTCGCGCGTGTGTGTGTATAAGATCATCCAAAGTTTTTCTCCACTTACACATTGTTCAATGAAATTGTAATGTATTTTAAACATAAGATAATGTGACAGAGATTTCCCTGTCACGTAAATCGATAATCATTCAGAGTCTATATAAGTAGCAACGCTAGAAAAGAATTTGATATTGCTTATAAGCACAAAACCAAATAAATGCTCATAGATCCTATTAAAAATTGAACACTTTAAATGCTCGTTTATCCTATTGGAAGAGTAAAGGTAACTTAACTTATTTGAAGAACTTCAAACTTACATAACAAATTTTAGAAACCTAAAAGTTCAAGAGGGTTCATTAACTATTTGTACTTAGAAAAATACATATTCTACAATTTGTACGCAACTTCTGATTATATCTTTCAAGCCCCAAAACGAAAGTTCAGTGCAATTCCTTGAGCTTGCATATAGAAAACAGGAAAAAGGATTCTCCAAGGATATAATCAGAACCTACATATGCTGACACGTGAAATCCAGACAGATAATGATAAATTAATGCATGACTCCGAAATCTCTTCAAGGGATTTAAGTCGCAATATACTTTATCTTACAAAGTTCATTAACGGCAACAACATCTTAAGAATTATTCTCAATAAATATCAGATTTTTCGACAATCCACTTGCTACCGACTTCTAAAAGAAAATTCAAACCAACGAAATTCCCAACGACCGGACTAGACAACTTTATAAAGTGCAAAAAACAACAATTAGTGACCGGAAAAAGACAATAAAACTTGCTAGTTTCTACATTTGGTTTAGGATGTATCCGAAGATAAATAGTTACATTTTAAAGTATTTATTTACTTTTTCTAAAAGAATTTTTATAATCTTATGTGGGATTAAAATTACTTTTAATCATTATTTCTTTATTAGAAAATACACACACACACATAAATATAATCACCTTTTGAAATAGTAAATAAACCTTTGCACATTCACCTTAACAATTTTTTTATTTTCTTTTTGCAATAAAAATAAAAACAAAATTGATATTTGATATTCACCTGGCTCGGGAGCCGCCGCTCAAAGGCTGAGCCGCTCTTATGTGCTCGAAGATTATGCAAAAAGTCAAGCAACGGCTGCGATGCAGCAAGCAAATCTTTAATGGTTCCTGATTGATTAGCGTGGTCACGTTCATCACCACTCGTGCTCCCGCGATGTATCTTATCATTTTCCTCCTTCGATCTACTCGCTGAGCTCTGCACGTCGGAACTCTCTTTTACCGCTTCGTCACCCCCTCCCTTTGACTCGGCCTCCGAGTCCACCAACCCGACCGAGTCACTCGCCCGCTCAACCTTAACCTCCCGAACCGGATCTTTTTCTATGCTATCTGAACTCCCGTAACATGATTCCTCTCGAACAGGTTTTCCATCTCCGGTTCGATCGGAATCAGCCTTTAAATCTACCGGCTCTTCTCTTGCATCCCCGGTTCGATCGGTTTTTTCCTGAAAATCTCCGGTTCTGTCCGGTTCTGATTCTTTATCACCGGTTCTTAGCTTCTCGCCATCTAGATCTGTGGAATTTGATTCGTTTACCGACATATGATCCTTCTCCGATTCATTTCCGGCGACCGGTTCTCCGGCCATGGATTGAGGCCATACATTTTCTTCCGGTTCCACCTCGTCGTCCTTTCTCTTCTCTTCACCCTTCTTTTCTAGATCTGAGTTTTCATCACTGTTCTTCACGCTCCTCAAGCTTCCTTCTCTCTCCTCTTCCATTTTCTTCATCTTCAACTCTAACGACCTGAACAATAAACATCAAATCAAAAAATCCTTGACTCTTCATTTCCACTAATCTTTACGCTCAGATCTCGAATATTTTAAACACATATTATTACTCATTAAATAAACAGTATACGTAATCAATCGTGAAATAGTACTCGATGTTTAGATCGTAACGTTGGACTTCACGCCGAAGTTCCGCAACCCGGAGTTTCCGAAGCTCCTCCAGCAACGGAACGGAGCCTTTGCTATTGTCGCCGTCAACGTTATCATCATTCAACAATTTATTATTGACGGTGTCGTTTTGGGTTAAATAACGCCGTTTCAGGTCTAGGTATCTCTGCTTGCAGTTTTGAGGGGTCAGTAGAGTTAGGGTAGGGTCGGAGCTCCGCTTCTGGAGTTCAGAGGCAACGGAGTCCCAACGGTCGGTGCCGTAGCGGTTGACGGCGAAGGCCAGAAGGAGATCCTCCCAAGTGCCCCACCGGTGGGTCTCGTCGTCTCCCTCTGCCTCCGGTTTGTCGAAATTCTTCGGTACGGTTCCCTCAAGTTTGGCCATGAGAGATTGATGGGGTTGTGGTATGATACGGCGCGTACGGCTTTTAAGATTTAATTGATCAAATCCATTGCAATTTTTGTGTGTTATCAGAGGGCTAGGGTTGTGTTCCTCTCCTCAGTCAAACATCTACAATTCACCATTTTTATTGCTTATATATTATTGCTTATATGTGTTTTTGGGGTTTGGTTTGTAGTCTTGTTTGATTTATATGCCGTGGTGGACTTGATTCTCGAGGGTTGGATCATGGGTGGCTGTTTTTCGGTTTTCTAATTACCCTATTATTCAACTAGGGAAAAATTACGTTGGTAGTCACCCAACTTACATATTGTGCATGTTGGTTACTTGACTTGAATTTTTTTTTGACGTATAGCGGTACTAGATATAACATCATCTCTGACATATCGGACGGAATTACCTAAACTAACATAATCCCTAACAAATTCGACATAATTTTAATATGTCTGACATGATCCGTTAGTTGACCGTTGGAGTTGATTTGTTTAGGAATCATTGGTTACCACATAAGAGTAAAATAAAAATTTAATTTGGCAACACGATCCTTCAGTAAATGTCTAGCAATATAGACACGTATTTTGAAAAGCCATTTAATTGGGGGCCAATTGAGTACATGTTTCGCATATTTGGCGTATATTGTGCATATGGACTTGTGCATGTCAGGCGAGTCAAGATATATTGGGAATGAAAATAGTTCGATTCATTTCGATTTTTAAAAAGAAAGTAATTCAATAATTACTATGTATCTTCTAAATGAAACTAACGAATTCAACTTTAATTATAGAACCAGGTTAAAATTTTCAGTGTTGTCGTAATTATATTTCATTATCTGAAACACAACAATCTAAAAAATAATATGTTTCTATCTTAATACAATTTGACTAATATAGTCCAAATTTTAAAAACACAAACGAGTTATTTTAGTAAAATTCATTCACCAACATAGGCGAATTTAATTTTCATCCGATCAATTCATTCACCAATGTACACGAATCACCAACGATAGAGAATTATTCACAGAAACCATACAGGTGTTGTATTGGCAGCACCTATATGGTGCATTTTTTTGTCATTATTGGGTTCTAAAACCATTGAAAAATTGTCAAGTGTTGTTTTGTTGAAATTTTATCAATTATTTTGTACATGTTGTATAATTGATCACCAACGTAGTTTACCAGACAATTAAGTAATGAATCATGTGATGGGCATCTAGAAAAATCAGAAATAGACCTGAGTCAAAGCCAGGGCTTAGAGCATGCTGAATTTTTCGAAAAATAAAAATAATAATTTGACAATTTCGATTATCAAAAAGGAAATGAAGAAGAAAAAAATAAACAAATGGCATGTTTGGTTTTTCGATTTTTTTGTTTTTGTTCCTAAACCTGTACTGTACTAGTCAATTCTCAATTATAATACTTATTACCTAATTTAACTATATAAGAATGAAGCTGAAACCCTCGAATTGGGTCTGTTCGACCCTGAAGTTTTGTCCATCCCTAATGTATGTGGTGTTGGACAAAATAGTTAATTCGATATAAACATATACGCATAGTTCAAAAATTGAAATGAATTGATATTGTGTGACTAGAATGAAATAAAATTATAAGTTTGACGACCTTTGGTAAAACTTTTCCAAATACAAGAGTTTCTACATATGGGTTACACTGGGGTTGCTGATAAAATATCCAGCCCAGTCCTATCGACGGAGGAACACAATTTTTGTCATGCATGAATTCGAACTGATGTGAATTCACATAACAATTGTAGTTACGAAACTCACGACAAATTAAATCAAATCCAATAAAGCCAAATATCAAGGTTTAGAAAACTCGACCCAATAAATTATTGAACCAAAGAACCAAGACAATCGTGAACAATATCTTAACCCCGTAATCACAAAACTTATGAACCTCACTTGAATTATTGAACGACACAAGAATTCAATTCTTGATAAGTTCGAATTCGTTGAATGAAGAACGAGTTAAAAACAATATGTCTCACAATAATATCTCTCAAATTGTGTGTTTTTACAATGACAAAAATGAATCTATTTATAGGGATAAAAACGAAATTAAGCCTAAAAGATATTAAAAAATATAACATAAAAGAAGTTTTAACTAAAATAGAAATCTAGGCAAATTTTGAAAAAAATGCATCCGAGTTTACACTATGCGGCCACTTAGGCCTCGGGAGTGCGATCGCATAGACCATTCAACAACCCTTAGTTTGGTTCCAATATAGGTACATGTGGCCGCATGTATGGTTATATTATGCGGTTGCATAGGCCTTCGATTCAGCTTCCTCGTCCGTTACTTGAACCAAATTGATTTTTCTTGATTTTTCTTCGATACCCAATACGAAACTCGTCATTTGCTTGTTGTGATTGATGCTTCGTCCACCTAGATTGAACAAGTAACCTATTGGCTTGTGACATATCATTGGTCATTCTTCCACAATCAACAGGTCATTGTCCTTGCTAACTCTCGTACCATGGTTCTTATCATTCATTACCTCTTCTAAAGGATTCGTCCTTGAATCTCCACATGTATCAAATAAGGAAAGATCAGAAATATTGAAAGTAACAGAAATGTTATACTTACCTGGAAGATCCAAGTCATAAGCATTGTCATTGATCTTTCAAGTACTTGGAGCAGGCCATCTCCTATCAGTTACAACTATGACTTCCTTTGAGTCGAAAATCGTTCATTTCTTATATGCACCCAAATACAATCTTCTGATTCAAATAGAACTCGCTTTCGTCCTTTATTTGTTTGAGATGCATAATGCTCATTTTTATTCTCAATCTGCCATCGTACCTTTTTATGGAGGGACATTACCAACTCGACCTTCTTCTTTCCATCTGAGCTACCTCTCATTAACGGGTAAAGAAATTAAATCCAAATGTGTTAATGGATTAAAACCATAAATAATTTCAGATGGAGTATAAGAAGTAGTAGAATGCGTGATCCTATTATATGCAAACTCTATGAATGGCAAGTAATCCTCCCAACTCTTCAAGTTCTTATTGTGTATAGTGTACAATAGTTGTATCATAGTCCTATTAACAACCTCAGTTTTCTCATCTGTTTGTGGATGACAAGTTATTGAGAATAATAGCTTAGTCCCTAACTTACTATGCAAAATCTTCAAAAAAAAAAGACTAAAGAACTTAACATATTTATTCGATACAATACTCCTAGATACCACATGTAAGCGTACTACTTCTTTAAAGAATAATTCATAATATTAGTTGCATCATCAGTTTTATGATAGGGAATAAAATGTGTCATTTTACTAAATCTATCTTTCACCACAAATATGAAATCTCTTCATTTCTTAATCATAGGTAAACCAAACACAAATCCATAGACATATCAACCCAAAACTCATTAGGAATGGGTAATGGCGTAAACAAATCTCGAGGTAAAACCTTAGACTTGGTCTTTTTACAAGTGATGCATCAACTACAAACTCGATCAACATCAACTTTCACCTTAGTCCAGTAGAAGTGTTCATTTAACATCTCCAAGGTTTTCTTAATCCCAAAGTGACCCGTTAAACCTCCACTATGTGCTTCATGCACTAACAATTCTCTCATTGAACACCTAGATTCATATAACTTATTCTCCAAAAATAAATATCCCTCATTGTTAAAAAATCTATCTATAACAACTTTGTCACATGATTTATATATATTAGAAAAGTTCGGGTCATTAGCATACATGTCCTTAACATATTCAAATCCTAACAATTTGGCACCTGAAGAAGTAAGAAGTACATACCTCCTTGACAATGCATCAATTACCACATTTTCTTTACTTTTTTTATACCAAATAACATATGAAAAGGTCTCGATGAACTTTATCCACCTTGCATGCCTCTTATTTAGTTTTTCTTGACCATTTAAATGCTTCAAGAACTCATGATTGATGTGAATCACAAACTCCTTTGGCCATAGGCAGTGTTGACATGTCTTCAAAACTCGAAAAAGTGTATACAACTCCTTGTCATATGTATGATAGTTGAGAGCTGCTCCACTTATCTTTTCACTAAAGTAAGCTATTGACATTCATTCCTGCATCAAAACAGCTCCATGACCTATTACTAAGGTATCACATTCAATCTCAAAAGTATTATTAAAGTTAGGTGGTGATAAAATCGATGCAGTATACAACTATCCTTAATAGTGTTAAAAGCATGTTTTTATTCAACTTCCCAATGAAATCCTACACTTTTATTTACAATCTCCGTGAATAGTGTGGCAATTATGCTAAAGTCTCTAACAAAGAGCCCATACAAAGCTAGTTAAACCATGGAAACTTTTTACATAGGTTATACTTTTCGGTGTTGCCCATTCTTTAATGATTTTGATTTTCTCCTCATCCACCTCGATTCCTTTAGAACTAACAACATAACTAAGAAAAACACCATTTACCATGCAAAATGTACACTTTTTAAAATCAGCAAAAAGTTGTTCTTATCTTTGGACCACAAGCACACGTTTTAAATGTCATATATGCTCGTTTAAATCTTTACTATACACCAAAATGTCATCGAAATAAACTACTACAAAATTACCTATAATGCATGCAAGACATGATTCATTAATCTCATAAACGTGTTAGGTGTATTAGTAAGTCCAAATGACTTGACCAACTACTCATATAACCTATACTAAATCTTAAAAGTAGTTTTCCACTCATCTCTCTCTCATCCTAATTTGATGATATCCACTTTTAAGATCTATTCTAATAAACATGCATGATCCATGTAATTCATCTAACCTAGAAATATGGTGACGATATTAGTCTATGCACATCCTCCAAGCATCATCTTTTTTCGACACAAGTAGCATTGTCACGACACATGGACTCATAATTTCCCTCATATATCCTTTGCTGATCAATTCTTCCACTCGCTTTAAAGTTCCTTGGTCTCTTTGGGATTACTCCGATAATCCAGCCTGTTTGGAATGATGCTCCAGGTACGAAGTCAATTTGATACTCAATGCCTCGAATGTGTAGTAGCCCACTAGGCATGTCCTCTGGAAACAAGTCTTTGAATTCCTGTAATAAAGAAGTAGCCAAACTAGGAAAAAGTGTTTAAGATTCCTCGAAGTTGAGGAATGATTCCTTATAAAATAACAAGATCATAGGTCGGTTCTTCAACTCTCTCATCTTTACGAAAAAATTTACTTTCGATTGTTCTTTCCTCTTAGAAGACTCTTTTTCATTTCTCTCTTGTGACTCTACTATTTTTTTCTCACAATTAGCCACTCCACCTTTTTCTATCTTAGTTTCTTGTTGTGAAAGATCAATCTCACTCTCTTTTTTCTAAACCTTTTATTTTCCTCACTTTTCAATTTGATTTGATTTTCATAAACTCGTTTTGGTATTAACAGTGCAAGAATAATAGATTTTCCATCTTTAGTAAAACTGCACCTATTTTAGTACCCATCATACATCACTCTCATATCATATTATCATGGCCTCTCCTACAAAATATGTTCGACATGTATAGGAGCTACATCACACATCACTTCATCATGATACCTCCCAATTGAGAAACTCACCAACACTCGCTTATTTACCCTAACTTCTCCGCATCCATTCAACTATTGCAATTTGTAAGGTATGGAATGCTTTAGCATAGTTAACCCCAATTTCTCAACAAGTGTAGTGCTAACCACATTGGTACAACCACCCTCATCAATAATCATACTACATACTTTGTTGTTGATATAGTATTTCATATGAATGTTCTCCCTTTATTGCTCCAAGTCATCCACTTTGATTTGAGCACAAGAGCTCACCTTGTAACCAATAGATCTCCCACTACATACGTCATTTTCTCACCATCACTAGCATCCTCCAATTTGGGTATGTCATCATAATCACCCTCACTATCACTTACTACTTCTCTATTGTCTAGCAAGATCACATCCCTTTTGTTTGGATATTGAGAAACAGCGTGGTCCAATTCCAAGCACTTAAAGAATTTGATATCCTGATTCCTAGAAGGTTGGGAATCCTCTTTGGTTGTAACATTGCTAGCAATTTCATCTCTTCCCTTCGGTAGCTCAGTTATACTCTTTGAAACAGCCCCCATCACCTCTATTGTTATCCCATTTTAGTCTTCAGGAAGGGTTAGAACCCAAAGAATTTAATGGATATCTAGTTGTCTCCTTCCTCTTCAACTGTTTTTCCACCTTTATAGCTACATGTAGCATATCTCCCAACTTCACAAAATGTTGTAATTCTACCACATTAGTTATCTCCCTATTTAATCCATTCAAAAATTGGGCCATGGTGGCCTCCCGATCCTCCTCAATGTTTGCTTTAATCATGGCAATCTCTATCTCCTTGTGATAATCCTCCACACTCATAGGTCATTGATAAAGGTTTTGTAATTTTTGATAGAGATCCTTATAGTAATGATTAGGAACGAAAATCTTCATCATGATAGCATTCAATTTTCTACATGTCTCAATAGGTCTCTCATGATTCCTCTTCCTAAACCTCCGTTTGGTACACATTACTTTTTTCATTCTCATTTTTCTACTCATTTTCAACCACACATTCTTCAATAAAATAATATTTTTCATCACATCAATAACTTTTCCTTATTTTTCAACTGCATATTCTCCATCAATCTACTATTCCAAAATACATTCTTCCAAAATAATGTGGCCCAAACACACCCTAAATGCTGCTATTTGATTCCACCAAATGATAGCATAATCAATAAACTCGACAACGACAAGTTTCACATTTTTTCTCCTTTGAGTAGTTATGACAATCAAATATAAGTTTTATCTTTTTCTCTCACTCCAAATATACATCTGGATCGCTGCTTCATTTGAATGAAGGAATTCTCATTTTAACATTGTCCATATTTCTATCAACTCTATCTCTAACATAATCTCTAGCCTTCTGATCATGCCTATCTCCTCTATTCTTCATCCTTCATATTTCAGTCTCCACTATTGTATCATCATCAATTTCACTACTCGCTTCATTTTCACCACTAATATTCGCTCAAAGCTCCTGCCTACCTTGTCTTCTTGCGTTAGGAACTTTTTTAGGTTGTTCCCTACATAAATTAGCAAATAATGTGTCTTGCCTCTCCATCCAGACTTTTTGTCTATCCATCATATCTCTCATATCCCCAAACAATCTTTCAAATCATCGTATCATCCATCTGTTATGATAACTTGATTATTCTTCACACTTGAACTAAAATCGTCTCTTTTAGACATCCTAAAACTAGAATAAAATTTGCCGGCGTTGTACACTCGTGTATCACTCAATCTGACTTTTTTCCTCTATTAGTCTTATCACTCCGCTTTTTTTCCACTCAATGCTTCCTTGCAAGCCCCTTAAAAAACTAATTTGATCTCAATAAAAAATCAACCATTGGGAATCTAAACAAGGATTTGAGTACGAGAATTGGCTCTAGAATGACTCAAGAAAAAGGGATCTGACACTTTGAATGGAAATAGTGAGGATAAATTCAAGAAAGTGTTTCTTCAATTCGAATTGGACACTTTGACTTTGGAATTGATTGATTTTTTTTTATTTTTTATTTTTGCTTGAGAATTCAACAAATAGCCCAAAAAATTTTAAAAAGTGTGGTGTTGTGTGATCTGGTTAATTGGTTCTACCATGTCATGGAATATAGTTTAATTTGTTAGAATAATTTTTGTGAAAGTCATTTTAGACAATGTGTTTAACAAGTAGAAGAAAAGTTTTGAGTTCAAAATGCAAAATTATTATAGGAGAATGTGATAGAAATCGAACAAAGATTATGTATGTTTTGATACCACATGTTGAGACCGGACAAGGTATATGACATGATATGAAGTATTGATCCTAATAACAAGAATACAAGAAACAATAATTTAATTTGATAGAGGAATTTGAGATTTATTTACTAATAATGGTGGAAGAAATTAAAATAATATTATATTCATACACAATTCTAACTTGTAAAGAAGAGTATACTATTTACAAGGGTACTTATCAAATCCTAATAATAGCTCTAAGATAAAAACTAGGTCAAAAAACACGTGGAATAAATAAAACAATGAAAATTTGAAATGGCATGGCACTCAAGTGCCAGGCGAGCGTTAGCAGGGCGACAACTCGCTGTTAAAAATTTCGTCTTGCTGCTCCAACATCCAACTAGCAGTAAGCTGCATCGTCATTCCCTTTTTCCTCTATAGACTCTATTTAAACTTCTTTAAGGCTCAATACATCAAACCAAGCAAATACAGATTAATTTTACCCAACAATCTCCACCTTGACCAAATTTCACTGCAAAGAACGAAACTCGAAAATTTCCTTACTTGAAGAAAAAACTCGACTACAAGGATTGAATCGGACTCTTCAACAAGAACTAAACTAAATTCTCCAACGAACAAAAAAAATTCTCCACCTCTTCCACAATATCCAACTAGGATAAATGAACCCAAGCACTGCTACCCAAAATTACCTTGGGTTCCCAAAAATCACAAATAATTTAAAATTTACCAAACATAGCTGAAACACGCCTTGAAACAGATTCAACATTAAATGCTTTTGTGGAAGGCCTCTTGCTAGACTGAACACCTTCAAATACACTTAAAGTATATGCAACAAAATCAACTTTCATGTACCTTTCTCCACTGGTCTGTCCCTAACAATTGAATACGATGACACCGTAGGCAATGGTGACAAAACGACATTACCCATATTCTCTAAATTGACCGAGCTGCATTCTCCAACACGAACCCCAAACCAAATCCCAACGGTACTGTATCAAACTGAATATCCATCATGGTACTAAACTTTTGTCAACTAATCTTCACGAATTCTGCACAATCTTGCAAGACGTGTAACCAGGACTTTTTTCGTCCCTCCAATACAACCTGGACACATTTGCAAACCTTCAAACATCCACCTCCACCAATGAACTCATAACCTTTTGAATTAAGAGTAGCCAATGAGATGAGATTTTTCTTCAAATATGGAACATGTCGAACGTGATCAAATCTGAATGTCCCATCCAACAGTTTAAGATTGACTTTACCAATACCAGCTAGTTGACAAGGTGCGTTGTTTTCCATGATCACGACACCTTTCGAATTGTTTCATATGTTGAAAATAAATCCAGAATAGAACGTATATGAGAAGCACAAGCTGAATCAAGAATCCATTCATCGTCGATTTGGAGTCGCCATAAAAAATAGCCAAAAGATCCCCATCACTCAAATAGTCCTCTACGAAATCGGTTTCGCCTGAAGTATCTGATTGCCTTTCCTTCTGATTTGCACCTAACGTATCTTTATTCTGCATCTTGTTGCAATCCCTCTTGATATATCATTTCTTCTTGCAACAAAACAAACTTGATTACCGAAATTAGATTTCGACGTCCCCCTTCCGTGACCACCTGAACAACGAGGCTTTCTCCATCTCTAGCCTTAGACTCAACTAGATGCTTTATCTTCTCATTTGAAAACAATGCATCGTACGCATCTTTCAATGATGATATTATCACGACTATACAAATCGTGTCTCTGATGTAAGCAAAACTGGCAATGAACACAAAAGAAAATCTTCATCATCGTACTTTACCTCTAAAGTCTCCAAATCAGCAACGATTTCTTTAAAAACAACTAGGTGATCTTCAAAATATCCGCTTTCTATCATGCGATGAGAATACAAAAGCTATTTCAAGTGCAATTTGCTAGTTAGAATGTAGCTGCAAACTTTTCCTTCAAAACGTTTCGAAGAATGTTATTTGAAAAATGAAGATAAATTTGTGAAAGTGCCTTCAAATCCTTACATTGTTTATTCTTTATCATCTAAGCTGTGGGCATCTTAACAAATCTCAACAACGCATTATCCAAATCCATCTGAACTAGTATTACTCACATTTTCACTTACCATAACAAGAATCTGGTGCTGCAATCCAAAAGAGAAATGTCACACTTCATGATTGCCATCAAGAACAAAGAAGCCTTGAACAAATCAAACAAAAACTCAGATATCACTTGTTAGAAACCGAACAAGGATTATGTATGTTCTGATACCACTTGGAGGGGCGGGATGAGGTATATGATACGATATGAAGTATTGATCACGATAACAAGAACACAAGAAATAAGAATTTAATTTGACAGAGGAATTTGATATTTTATTCCCTAGTAATGGAGAGAGAAATTACAACAATATTGTATTCCTACACTATTCTAACTTGTAATAACAATTTAATATATAAAGAAGAGTATACTATTTATAGGGGTGTATGTCAAACCCTAAATATAGAAACTAGATTAAAAAACTCGTGGAATAATCGAAACAAGGAAAATCCGGAATGGCATGGCGCTCGATCGCTTAGCGGGGGACATCTCGCTGCTGAAAATTTCATCACGTCGCTCGAGCGTCCAGCCGGCGATAAGCTAGCCCCGTCAATTCCTTTTTTCCTTCGTAGACCCTACTTAGACGTCTTCAAGACCCAATACACTAAACCATGCAAATCGTAAATGACTTTGGGTTACAAAACCCAACAAAATGTATAGTTAAAAATGAGTTTGTGAAAATTTGATTATTTAAAAAATGATAACACAACATTGGCTCAAGGACTTCGACGAGGTGAAGTAAACCTTCGGAGTTGGGCGTGGCTGACGGTGTGTTAACTTGATTCTCGTCAACTAATTAACTCTCGTTGGTTAATAGTAAGTATTTTAACAAATAATTCACCCATATCATTGAACATTACCTAAAAAAGATTAATCAAACACAGCATTTACAATCTCTATAAGCAAAGCCAAACTTCAAAAAAAAAAAAAAACAATCAAAAAAATATCCCGAAACCCAGACCTTTACCTAAAACATAAATATATAAAAAAAAGGGTTTAGGCCCCATTTTCCTTATTTTTTTCTACTTCATCATGTGATAAAAGGTTCACTTTTCCAGCACTTATTTCTGTTCTCAAATCATTCAAAGCCTGTCTTAACATCCCATTCTCAGTTTGAAAAACTTCAACCTGTCGCTTCACATCCAAACATGTCTTTAACACGTCATCACCGTCTGTGTTGGGCGAAGCAGTTTCTGCCACGCGCTGGATTCCTATTTTATTCATTACCAACGGTGGCAATCTCATCCCGCCCGCCACCTCCGGTGGGACCCTTAGTGCCCACCGTAGATTTACCACGGCCAAATCCCACACCGGCAACGCCGTCCTTGCACTAACCTCCGTTCCCTTCAACAATCCCTCCACCCGTCTCGCCGCTGCCCTTGGCTCCAAAAGATGCTTCGCCTCAGTGAAGTGGCCGGTTAATTTTTCGCCCAAACCCTCGACAGATTCCGAATAGTGCGATTTTTTCACCGAAAAATCACCAAAATCAGGTTTAAAATGGATGAAAAAACCGGGCTTTTTACTGCTAGTTAAATTAAACTCCGCGCTCATGGTTAAAGGGCTTCCGATCGGTGACCCGAATTGCCCAATCCCAGTCTTGACATTAAAGCTAAAGGGGTTTCGTGAATCATTAGGACGGTAACAGAATTTGAAAGAAGGCCCCGAATCAAATAAAGTGCCGAGATTTAGAGAGAGTTCTTTGGATTCACCGACAACTATTCCGGATTGGAGCCGGAAGCTCGAAATGTTTAATGGGATTTTTGCTCTCAATAAAGGTTTCTGATCTTCCCTAAGCTTAACTGAGGCTTTCATATTTACAATAAACAGATTGAAAAGATTTCTGATATGGATTTTGGCCCAAACACCGGTGCGGGAGGGGGTTGTCCGTGCGAGGTGTAGTTGAAACTTGACAGAGTATGCGTGAAAAAGCTGCTGTATTCAATTTTGTAATTAATCTCTAGTGCCCAAGTCACTGTGGTAAATTTCACCTGAGGTCCCTAACCTTTAATTGTGATGTGGACGTCCCTAACCTTTCATTTATAGCACCTTAAGTCCCTAACATATTTAAACTGTGAGACCATTACCCTTTCTCTTACGAAAAAGTCAACGGTGGTTATATTGCTACCAGAATTTTAACTTGACACCATATTTTAATTGTAATAAAGCTTCTCAATCTTTACTCATTTTAGCAATTATTTTCTTGATTATTTTTCGTTGAATTTTTATATCCAATCTTCCATTAATTAATACATCTCATCCTTCATAATGATTTATATCAAATTATTTTGTTTTTACGTTTTGAAATGAGGAAAAAATATATTTTGCACTTTTTTATTTATTTATCCTTTAAAAATATGAAGAAAATATAAGTTGTTTAATGTCATTTCAACGTATTTTTTAACATGAAATACAAAATGGGTTAATTAACGAAAAATTTGATGATAAGAATGATATGAAAAATCGTTAAGGACATAAATGTTATATTAAGTAAAGATTAAAAATTTTAAATACAATTAAAATGTGGTGCAAGAAATTAAAATATGTTGAAATGACATTAAAAAAGTATTAAAACACTCTAAAAAGTTGAAAATGATAAAAAGTTTTCTATCTTCTATGAAAAACTTGCCCTATCAAACACGGCCTAAAAGAAAAGGAATGAAACTGCCAACTCTACTGCATCCCAAACTATCCGCAAAACAACATTCTCCCTACACCTCGCATGTAGAAACCCCTTGCCCTCCATTGCCCCAATGTCGATATTTTCTCGGGGATTGCCTTTTCCTTTTTGCCTTCTCTTTTTTCTAATTCAAAATGAGGGGTAGAATGCTTATTTTAGGGACTCAATGTGCTACAAATGATAGGTTATGGATCCAACATCACGTCCTTCAAATATTAGGGAACAAACGTGACATTTACCTGAAATTTTCCAACTTATTTGTTTTATAAGCTACAAGACTCATTGTTTTTTGAATTTTGGTTCACACAATTTATGAATCACTCGTATAAGCTTGTGTTTTGATAAACATAGAAGCTTTTCTTAAAGGTTTTCTCGCATGATAAAGTAATTATTGCATAAGCATATACTCGAAATTTGTACGTGGTAGACAATTTAATAACAAACTCTTCATTCACCAGTGGTTTTATAATATCCAATTAGTGTTTTCGTCCCATTTAGTTATTTTTTCTCTTCTCTATTCATATTATGAGGTGCACTACACACGTTTACTAAACGAAACTTCTTTTTAAAATGTTTGACAACTCTTAGGGGTTGTTCTTATTATATTTCAGTTTTGTGTTTTAAGTTTTGAATTTATTTTGAGTTTTGTATTTTGAGTGTCCATTTTAAAATTGTTGAAATGTGTTCTTTTTGGTATTTTGAAAACATTCAAAAAACGTTTTGAAATTTTTGACTTGATTATAACTGAAAACAACCAAAATGACAAATTTATTGTTTTGAGTTTTCTTTGTAAAATTTTAATTTGTTTTCAAAAACACGTTTTCGAAAATAGGAAAGAGAACGCTTTTTCAATATTTCGAAAAATCGAAAATAAAAAACGACTTGAAAATGATAAAGAGAACAAACTCTTAGTCACTAATTAATTGGAAAACATGAATAATGAAATTTAAGAAAAGCTTGAGTAAATTCAAAAAAGTACAGTTAGAAAACTAGCATTGTGTGCCATTTTGATTCTTGAAACAATACAAAAAAAAAAAGAGTGAGAAGAGAAATAAAATAAAAAAATTGTATAAAATGAAACTATTTCAGGTGAAAAGGGTATTTGGATTCATGAATTGTGAAGTCATACGACAATGCTACTGTTAAAACAAGTAGAAATTTTGAAGTATATTTTCATTAGGACTTTGCTATATGTATATCAAGGGTTACATAATTTAAAGGGATAATTGCAGCAGTGGTACAAACCTTTCATTTAGTAGTAAACTTTGTCCAAACCTTTAATTTGTGTCATCCATGGTACCAAACATTTCAAAATGTCCGCAGCTGAAATCCAAATGGATAGTTTATGTTATTTGACTATTAGTTGATCAAATAATTAACTTTGACAATAATGTTGACTAATTTTAAAATGTTAAAATGGTAATTTTACTTTTTTTAATAATAAAATAACCAAAATCAAATAATTAAAATTAAAAACTCATTCCACATTCTTCACCCCCAACCTAAATTTGCAAATCTGGGTTTGGAATTTCGAGAATGCTTCAACAAGCTCAAGAATGGAATCTCCATAACCGAATGTCTGCTCTACTGCAATGGTAGTGGCTCTAAGGAACTCTGCCTGTGCATTTAGCCCAAAACTTTGTCTTGATTAACCATGAAATCAGAAACCCAAAACTTCATCTAAAAATAGTTCGTCTTCTTCCCACCCCACACTTACCCTACCTTCACTCACCCAATCCCAACCAAATGAACCAAAATCCACCAGTCTCCATTGTGTCGACGATCACAATCCACCTACACACAGGTTGTAGTGATAGCCACAAACGTTTCTGCAAATTAGCAGCAAGAAATGGACTTTACCAGAAACTCGCTTATACGTCATACAGAAAATTCTAATGCCCTTTTCAATCTCTTATCTCTTCTTCTTCTCTTTGGTCAAGATAGTCTCTTCAGCGGACCATTTCAGCAGGAAATCTATATTTTTATCGAGGAGCTCTATTTCTGATCGGTTGTTAAGTCCAAATATCTAATCCGACCTACATAGATCTACATAGTTTGACAACATGTTTCTAACACCATGGATTTAAGGATTCGAAGAGGTTGATTTCTCAGATTTGCAGATTTGGGGTGGGAGTAGGAGTGAGGGTGGGTGGGTGGAGAAGAAGAAGAAGAAGAAAGTGGAATATGTTTTTAATTTTAATTATTTGATTTTGGTTATTTTATTATTAAAAACGTAAAATTACCATTTAACTTTTTAAAATGAGTCAACATTATTGTCAAAATCAATTATTTAGTCAACTAACGATCAAACTAATAGAAACCATCCATTTGGATTTTAGCTGCGGACATTTTGTAAGGTTTGGTACCATTGGTGGTAAAAATGAAAGATTTGGCAACGTGGGTGGCATAAATTAAAGATTTGGGCAAAATCACCACTGAATGAAATGTTTGGTACCGCTGCTGCAATTATCCATGATTAAAGTTTTCGGATGAAGTCTTGGACTTCTGATTCCATGGTCAATCAAGATGAAATTTTGGACTAAATGCACAGACAGAGTTCTTTAGAGCTACTGCCATTGCAGCAGAGCGCACATTCGGTTCTGGAAACTCTATTCTCGAGCTTGTTGAAGTATTCTCGAAGTTCCAAACCCAGATTTGCAGATTTTGGGTGTGGATGGGGTAAAGAAGGTGGAATTAGTTTTTAATTTTAATTATTTTATTATTAAAAAATGTAAAATTATCGTTTGAACATTTTAAAATCAGTCAACATTATTGTCAAAATCAATTATTTGGTTAACTAACGGTCAAACTAACAGAAATCATCCATTTGAATTTCAACTGCGGACATTTTGAAATGTTTGGTACCGTTGGTGGAAAAAATGAAAAGTTTGGTACCGTTAATGAAGATTTGGACAAAGTCTGCTAGTAAATAAAATATTTGGTACCTCTATTGCAATTATCCCTTGTAAATATTTGAAATAGTGAGATAAAAGAAAAAAGAATATCTTGGGTGCATCAGACGTCATGTTTTGCGAACTTTTCAAACGGGAAAAACCATTTTCACTTTCGCTCCATAAATTCCCCCCAAATCTTCACCACAATTACGAACACTCTAGGTTATAAAAATTCAAAATTCACTTACCAATTTCGTTCGAACAATCGAATTCCCCCTTTCTTGTTTACATTCGCGTTTTTCTAGCTCTAAAATTTTATCGAATTAAGAATCGGAGGAAATAGTGCGTAGGAGCATCAAAGGAATTAGTGCGTCGAAAATAGCTCTAAATTTTTTTATCATATTAAGAAGCCTGAAATTTCTATTTTTCTTGCCAAGAACAATCAAACAATGGTGCGAACGGTAAAGCGGGAATTGATAGATAATCGAGGAAATAGTAGTAGGAGAACCAGAACCAACGCACGGGAAGTACACGAAGCATCAGGTGCCAACGAGGATTGCGATTCTGGGGGAGCCGAAGATTGTACTATCCAACGCAGAGTGCTACGGTCGAAATACCTCACCGTTAAGAATCGGATTACCGGTGATTTGATTTCCCTTTATTTTAGTATCTAGTTTGTTTTTGTATTTCAAAATTTTTAAAATTTTTTTTGGGACAAGGCCATTGCGTCTCTGTTTTTTTCGTATTTGTTTACTTTTATTAATTTGTATTTAAGTGAAGAGATTGATGAAATCGCTCATTGCAAAAATTAAGTGCATGGTTAAAGTGGTGCATTTATTATACTTTTATTCACTGCTTGCCAAATAAAAAAAAAGCATACCTCGTGCCCTTGATATACATGATTCTTCATTTGTTTTTCAGGATTTTGCGTGATAATCATTAATGTGAACTGTGAAACTAGGATTATGGGTTCGGTATAGGAATTGAGTTTGTGTATCTTGGGTTTTTATGCATTTTTTTAGCCTGAAAAATCAACAGATAAAGTTAGTTTCATTTTGTTAAATTGAAAGTGTTAAATTGATATCTTCTTATTGATGATTTTATTTATTTTTATGCAGACGAGAAAGATGATATATCAAACGTTGATTCAGATAAATTCAAATCAATAATTGAAGAAGTTGATAACTTGCATCAGCTAGGTAACGTTGACCCCTTATTTGTTGATATATAATATCAAAATTTGAAATTTAGTGGTTTGTAATGCATCTTAGAGTGACTGGAATCTGTTTGAACTTGGAGGATAATTTTTGGGTTTCCTTAAATATTTGTTCCTTTTGATTTGCTAGAAAACTCAGCTATCTAGTCAAACAGTTAGAATCCAATATTGTTGCTATGATCTTGAAAATTGCATTACATTTTCCATACACAGAGATTTATGTTCGTTGCCAAAAAAGAATAATAGGAATATGTTTGAAATTTATGATCATATTTATAGGGTGTGAGTAATACTTTGCACTATATTAAATCACAAATTTCTTCCTTATTCCAGAAAGAAAATTGGTGAATCTTTTTTAGAATTATTTATAGGAAAAATGAAATTTTCTGTTTTTCTTTTTGATAAACTTGCACCGTATTTGTGCATATAAATAAATTTACTTTATTGTGAGTCTGCATGGAAGTTTGGCTTACACTCATGTTTTTACATTCTCTATTCAGTAACAAAACCACGAGAACAAGTAGCAGATGCAGAAGCCCTGTTTGACATCACAAACACCTTGGTAACCTCTGTGAAAGCATATACCAATGAAGGAGTGACCCCTTCAGATTTTGTTAGTCGTCTGCTTAAGGATTTCTGGCAACAAG
Organism: Fraxinus quadrangulata; assembly: GCA_903798255.1. Lineage (NCBI taxonomy): Eukaryota > Viridiplantae > Streptophyta > Magnoliopsida > Lamiales > Oleaceae > Fraxinus > Fraxinus quadrangulata. The sequence continues at coordinate 193,870 of CAIGRB010111817.1, forward strand.
GTGGGCCAAATAGTAGCCAAGATGAGGGTAGGAATTCAATACATTGGAAAGACATTGGGCTAGCAGTCTCTCATGTTTTCAGGAGTGCTTATGGGTGTCGTACAATGTAAACACCACTATTATCCTTTCTCCTAGGTCTATTTTCAAATTTTTTTTGCACAAACTATTGGAATTGCTTATATTTCGATATATTTTTGACAGGATTGGGCCCATGAATACTGAGATGAAGCAACGCAAGAATGTGGTTCCTAGAAAGCGCTCAAAGCCAGTGGAAAGAGCTCAGCCTGAAGAGGTTAAATATCTTGGCCTTTTTTTTTTTGTGAACATGTTGTCATAACTTTAAGATACTGGTTATGAAATGATTGATTGGAAATGAGAAATACAGATGATCAGAGATACCAGTGATGCAATATCAATCTAATTATTCTAAAGTAATATGCATTGACGGAGTATTAAAATGAACTTGACACCTACAGCATGAGGTGTATTTTTGTCTGTATTCTCATTTCTTCTAATTTCTTGAGCGCGATGGTCCCAATACCCCCTTCTTTTCCCCCTTTTCTCTTTTTTAAAGAAACAACTCTCTTGATTGGATCTATAAACCGTGGCGTTCTAGATGGACGGGGAAGTAATAGGTGTTGCCTACAAACTTAGTGAAGTTTAATTATGAAAGTTACTTTTCCTTACACCGGCAAATTTAGTCTCTTAAATGAGAGAGATTAATTGCTTCCATTTAGTCTGACATTTCTTTTAAATTCTGCAGCTTGACGGAACTGCTACTGAGGAGAAAACTGACACTGATAAAAATATGGCGACGATGTTTGATATCCTAAGGAAGAATAGGATACTACATCTTGAGAATTTAATATTAAACAGGGGCTCCTTTGCACAGACCGTGGAAAATTTATTTGCTCTATCCTTTCTAGTAAAAGATGGAAGGGCTGAAATAAAAGTTGATGAAAAAGGCAGTCATCTAGTTGGTAAGTTTCTTTGTGCAGAATTCATTTAGTTTCTTCTTTTCTTTCTGGCGTCTGTTTCCTTTTTAACTTTTAGCTATTATTTCTTTCAGCTCCAAAGAATGCTCCTGGCGCCAATGCAGTTCAAGCTGGAGATGTTTCTTACAGCCATTTTATATTCAGATTTGACTTTAGAGACTGGAAGGTACCTTAAAAAGTCGTAGGAACTTTATATTCAGATTTGACTTTAGAGAGCAGCTGTAAATATTGTTTGTGTATCTGCATTTGAAATATGATCTTTGATATTCCTTTTTACTCATGGACTGAATATAATAGAAACTTGACTGTTATAATTTCTATTTCACTATCTTATAAATTCTTGTTGCTGTTATATCAGTTGATGCTGTCCTCTGTTGCTGTTGGAGAGGAATTAATGCCACACAGGAAAGCGATGAACACATCAAGAAGTACTGAACCGTCTACAGAGTCTGAAGAAGATCAAGCATCATTGCCTACAACCCCGATAAGAAAATTGTGCAGGAACCGAGGTTTGGTTATGCAGGAGCACATAGTAGTTGAAGACTCTCCTCAAAATGGAGATTTAACTGCGGTGGCGGCAATCCGTAAGGGAAAGAGAAAAATTCTGTGAAAAGGTTTCATATATCTTTTATGAAATGCTAGTCGTACTCTACTTTTGCACATTTTGTGAAAATTTTTGCATGGCAAATAGCTCTTTCGTTGACAAATAACTTAAAACTGAGAGCTGCCTTGTTATGAATGTATATAAGTTAGGTTATTTTTCTCTTGCTTTGAACTTTATTTGTTCTTTCTAGAGACTAAATGGACATGTATGTCAACTTTTTTGGTTCTTTAGCGAGGACATGTATGTTTTAACTTTATTAGATCTTTAGCGACTAAATAGACATGTACGTTTTAACTTTATTAGATCTTTAGCGACTATGGACGTGTATGTTTAAGCCTGTCCATACAACTTATGTAGGGAAGCAAGGTTAGGGATTTTACTGCCATTTGAGAGGATAGCATTGAAGATGTCTTGCAGTTATTTTTATTTTTGAGGACATTTTAGTTTTTGCATTTTTGAGGTTTTACACAGGTGAAAAATTATGGTAACGACTTGGACATTAAGCCGTTAATTCATGTACTATCCATTTTGCGAAAGTATTTGCCAACTTTATTCATCATGGATTTCTATTGCATGGTATTTGTTTTATGAGAGATTTAAGTTAAATTTTGTATCATTCCCTCTCCAGAAAGGGAATCAAAGATAATCATATTTTAAATACTAATTGTTGAAGTTTGAGACTCAAAATCTATATAAATTAGACCAAAATCTTATGTTATAGTCCTCTATATCTTACAACGGGACTATGAATCATTATGCTTCGTTGACTCGATGTTATGTCAGATTGATTATGCACGAGTACATAAGATCACTGATCATAACTATTCTCAGACGAACGCTATCATCTCGTATCACCATTCATATTGCTTAATAACAATAGAGAGCTGCCACGACGTTATACTTCGAAAGCTAATTGTTGAAAAGATAGCAATCAAATGGCCTGTGTCATACTTTAAAAGCTAATTGTTGAATTGATAACAATCGAGAGGTGCCATGGTGTCGTACTTAAAAGTGAGCTACAAGTCCTACAGAAATCCTGAAATCCAAATTCAGGAAACATGACAATTATTGATTTCTATAGAAGCATAGTTTGTACATTCATGCCTACGTAGTGAAGCAGGAGGCCTATTTTCCTCCAACATCCGTGCTAAATAAAGGATACATTAGCTGCCAAGTAAAAAATATCAGATGTTCAATGTAAACCACCTTATTTCATATATGTCGGACGTGAAAGCATCAACTATCCCTAAAAAGCAAAGACAAAAAACCTAGTACAGAAGTAAAATGTCCACTACAGACACCAGACTGTGGAAACCAAAACATAAACCACACGCCTAACTTTATTTATGTCTTACAACCCCTATTCTCATACATCGATAGTTAATCGTTACACCCTAATAGGTATCTGTATCCCGATGTTGATAACCAGCCCCGGTACCTCTGGGAGCATTAGGGTCTTGAACTCCAACCCTTCCAACCCCTCCAGTGTTTGTCTCAGGAGGGTATTGGGACCCAACCACACCCTGAGTAGCAGTTCCAGATGGGTAATCTGTCCTAGCAATATCTGTATAGCCGGTGGTGGTGTGTCCAGTTGGGTCGTGGATACCAGTTGAGTGGCCGGTGGTGCCGCCAGCGGTGTAACCATGACCGGTTGTTCTGCCTGCTTTAGCTGCCTCTCTCATTTCATGCTTCTGGCGCTCGGCTTCCCGGATTTTGGCCTCTTTCGTCTCTGTGGCTATCTCCTTTTGCACAGGGTCACGAGTGGTCATCTTCCCAGCCTGTTACATGAAAGAAAACGACTCTGAAACATGCTTATGAATAAAAGTAACGTAAAAGTTATTTTTAACCTCAATCACAGACCTTTTCTTGCACGGTGGCTTTGGTCTTCTCCAAGCCAGACTTTGCTGAAGCTGTAACATTCGCTGCTGTTTCCTTAGCAGATTGCATTTTTCACTTGTTTCTAGTATTTTCTTCTCTTTTTCTTGTTCTTCCTTCATTACGAAATTTGCAGTGTATAAATGGTGGTGGAAAGGAGGGGGAAGAGTGGTGAGTCATCCAGGAAATTTGATATGGTGTTGACACGTTACCAACAGGTGTCAACTACCAATCCAGCGGCTAAATTTTCATTTTTAGGCCCCGTTTCGTCCCATTATTTTTCTTTATCTTATTTTGACAATCTTTTATAAAATAATACTATACGTAAATTAAAAAAATAAATTTTTTTTTCAATCATACATTCTTAAAAAAATATTATCCCAAAAATTATAATTTGACATAATGAATGCCAAACGTGAACTTAATTAGATAACTATTACTCTCATGATACTGAGAGATAATAGAATATGATAGCTACCCTAGAGGAACGACTAAATCTTAAGCCAATTGGTCGAGCTATATTAGATACACGAATTGACGTGTGTGCATTCGAATTCACGTTAGGCTACTTGTCCTACAACTTTTAGGCCCCCTATCGACGGAGAGTAAAATAAATTTTTTAGTAAATTTTGACAAAAATTGATAAAATATATAGTTGAAAAATTACGGAATTCATAAAATATATGGTTAATATTAATTGTTAACTTTGACTTAAATTAAAATTTTTATCAATACCAAACATAGGCTTAATAAGACTTGATCGGTCATCACTTACTCTATAGATATGTGATAAAAAATAAGCCCCTGTTTGGTGAAAATTAAAGTTTTAATTTAAGTTAAAATCAACAATTAATTTTAACTGCACATTTCATGGGTCTCACAACTTTTTAATAACATATTTCATCAATTTCTATAAAAAAAAATGTTAAAAAATAATTATAATCGATCTCATTTAAAGTCCAGATAAGTGTATCAAAGGGCGGGCAAAATATTTTAACACAAATATTTATTCTTTAATTTTATCCACTAGCAAAATAAACATGTTTATATTACAAGAAATCAATAGAGTGAAAATCAATGATTTTCCTTCTTTCGGTGTGTTGTCACGAGCATAATTAGTGATTGATCTCCACAAGGCAATTGTCAACTAGACTCGAAATTGGACAAGAAACATTTGCTATCGGTAGTCGAAGTAAGAAGGATTGAACTTCAATAACAAAGTCTACTTCAACCGATCGAAGGGAAGTTGATTTGAGCAAACCAATGAGAAGACACGTCGAAACGCTACTAGATTGAAGGGGCCATGGAAAAACAACCTTGTGCCTCAAACATAACTTCATCAACACTATCCCTGCACAAGAATTCACAGACAATATTAGAGTTCTACATTGGTTGGTGATATTTACACGATCCACTTAATAAGGTGAGAGCAATTATTCTCTAACAAGTCGATTTTGTTAGATTGAATTAAATCCAATATCCTTTCTAATATGGTATCAAAGCATGTTTAGTTTTGCAATATTGGGTGCACCCAATATCGATTTGTTCACAATTGTTTCGCATGGTCCACGCTGTGCGCGAGGGGACATACTAGAGTCCCACATTGACTGGTGATATTTACATGATCCACTTAATAAGGTGAGCGCAATCTTCCTATAACAAGTCGATTTGTTAGATTGAGTTAGACCAAATATCCTTTCTAATTGACAACATTGAAAGTAACGAGAATTCAAGAATTTTGCCAAAGGCCCCCAAGAAAGCCGAACTAGCCATGAGAACTGGATTCAATGCATCTGGATTTAGAGAGAGAATAAAAGGTGAAGAAGAAATATGGAGAGGTGCAAATTCAGAAGGTGGTTTCTTGAGTGGTTTTTCAGAATTTGAGGGGTTCGTGCAAGAGATTAACCAGTTTCCATTGGAAGGTCTTCAAGTGGATGTCTATGACGAATCCCAACTTGCCTAAGTCAACTTTAGAATGAAGTAGTGTGAATTAATTATTGAAAAGAAGAAGAAGAAGAAGAAGACGAAGAAAAAATCTTACGATATGGGTCAATGTGGGGAATTGAGTAAAGAAGTATGGTTGATTGAGTGGAAAAATGGAGAAAGAGCAAAGACGGAGAGGCGTGTCAGATTTGTGGAGGAAATGTAGATGGGCAAAAAAAAAAAAAAAACCGAATTATGTCGACGATGGGAAACCGCGACACGTGGCAAAATGAAACCCCAATTTTTGAGATTTTTTTTTAAAAAAAATCATGTTTGGTATCAATTGAAATTAAAATTTTAATTTAAATCAAAGTTAACAATTAATTTTAATATCATATTTCATGAAATCCATAATTGTTAACTTTTATCAAAATTTACTAAAAAATTGATTTTAATCTCCACCAAACAGGAGAAAAATCACAATAAATTTGAATTTCGATAACATGCTAATTTTAAAAATTCTCCGAAGACAAATTATATAAATCATCTCAAAACTTATTTCGAAAACTATATTATGAGCATATCAAATAGTCCAAACAGATATAAAAAATAGTTAAAAATACGTTAAACGTGAATCTTAAAGAAAGAGGTCTAACTCGCAT
>CAIGRB010111817.1:204300-250989 GCA_903798255.1 Fraxinus quadrangulata
CCACCACTTTAGTTCTCAGGTAGTTCGACTACCGTGTGTGCATTTGATGTGCTTGAAAGGTGATGGTTGATTTCAGTTAGAGAAGCATTTAGTTTAAACTTCTGAAGTGATGTAGATCACAGAAATGGCTGTGGCTTACCCGAAATGTCTTCTAATGTTCAGGTGGATAAGGGTGGTTAAGTCAACAATAAGGACATAAAATTTCTGGTACTCGGTATTGTTTCTTTCTATTGCAAGTGGCATAAAATTTTTTGTAGCAGCCAAATTTTTCCACCATTGTTGAGATTTTTACGTTCCTTTGGTATGTTTGATGAAGGAGAAAAAGGAAATGCCAAAACCTGGTGAGGTAACACAACAATTGTCTAAGCAATTGCAAATATAATGCTTTACCACTAATTAAAACCATGGAAATTCCGTAGGAACAAATTCTTATCAAGAATGTGATCGCAGAGGAACAAGGAAGGTCAATTATATAGTTCACATAATTGTGTACATAACCTGGCAGTGTTAAATATATAATTTAACTGGCCTACATCTAAAATGTTAATAAATTGGACGAACGAACATTTTTCCACTAGCATTTCACCACGTTGAAAGACTTCATTACAGCATGTATCGTTTAATCATTTCCTCCTAAAACATTTTTATCAATACCTTTTCTTAGACAGTTAAATTTGAAACTAAGTTTCCGATAACGGCGATAAGCATCAAATTGAGACTTCACACATCTTTATTTCATTCTCCTTTAACATCCAATGTCAGAACTTTTTCATTAGTTCTTACATTCATAAACATTTTTTTGACTCTCTTGAGAAAAGTGTGCCTAACAGATCTGAATGCTCAACTCTCTCTTCAAAGAAACTCACTGAAGTTCATTCATAATATTCATCGAGTACATCAGTTTATTGATATTACCTTTTATTAATGATGCCATAGTGAAACATGGGTCTTCCAACTTTTGTATCTTCAATGTACTACAGAAACAAAGAAGACATCATGACAGAAGTGAGCAAAAATTCAGTAAATGAACTGATATAATTACCTTGGCATTTGAAAGAGAATCCTACCAGTTGTAATGTGACTAGCATTGATGAAAATGCCAAAGAATCAAAAGGAATATCATTAAGCGCAAAAAGCTGGCATTCTGATGATTCTGGACCCGGCGAAAAGTGTGGTCTCTTCAACTTAGCCAAGAAAATAATGTATGTCTGTTTCACACAAGACAATGTAACATGAAGTTGCCAAGAGCGGGAAAATCCATGTGAAATTAGTGTTATGATATTCTCCTTACTTGGCCTATAAGAGGGATGTCCAAATGAGCAAATGGTGATAAAACTTCTACTTCTGCATTTGCCTCCTCCCAGGTTTCCCTAATTGCTCCTTCGGCAGCGGACTCCCCAATCTCCATGTAACCAGCAGGAAGTGTCCTACAGAACAGCCGAGTAGAGAACAAATTACAACAATGTTGAATGCAGAACTACTTAGAATTAGCAATGTAATGAAGAAACTAAATTTCTAACTATGGATTGATAGCGTGAAAAGTTATCCCTTTCCAGGTGAAATTGGATTAAGCAAATGCATACCAAAGGCCAAATGATGGATGAATATTCCGCTTGCACAATAGTATCTTGTTTTCATGCTCAATGAGGCAGCCCACAACCTGTTCACCAACATTGTAACAACTAGCATCATCAATGTCAAGTAAAAATGCTTTGCTCTTTAATTATGAAGCTAATATTAATAAATGACATCATTATAATCTGTAACCAGGAGAAAACAGTTCTTTTATATGGTTTTGAACAAATATAGTTTACTTGACCTAATTATTAACATTCCAACTATAATATACAAAGCCTTTTAGTAATCTCTTATATCAGAATAAGAATTGTGTTATCTTACTCAAATGACTCTTTGAATTTAAAGTTCCAGACATTGTGAATGAGTTAAAATTATGGTTTTTTTTTTTTTTTTTTTAATTTATCTACAATCAAACCATGGAACTGCTGTCATGCCAATAGGATACTAGGATGCATTTTAGGAATTTGGAAATCTACTAGAAACAAATGTAGGATAATACTTTTAGAGTCATGTTATATTTCTCTTTTGTTGGATACTATTCATATGGATCTATGAATATATACTAGTCGATCCTTTTTCCCCATTGTCTGTTAATACATCTTCATTTATGTCCACTCGACCACATGCTTATTTATTATAACCCAGATAAATTCATCTAAATCAGCCATTACACATTAGCACTAAGAGGTCAAAGTTCTTCTAAAAAGGAGCGAACGAAGAGAGCACAAATTCATTATTTCTTGTGACCTGTCTGCAACAATCTTTGATACTTTAGTATCTATTTTTTGTACTCCAGGCATTTCTTTGCCATGGAACTGCTATGATGAATGCAAAGAAACTTTACAGAAGTTAAAAGGCAACTATGGCAACACAATGTGACGAAGCAGTTGGCTCATAACAATATGCATGTAATTCCCCAATGGATTTTCAACTATCATTAGAAAATCATACCATTTTCGGGTTCTCATAAGTAATTTTCCCACATGATGTGCAAATAGCTCTTGTCTTCTCCTCCCCATCAGGTATCTCATGCTTTGTTTGGCCACCACACGACTGGCAGAAATTTATCTTACGAATACTGCCCTGCAGATTGTTAGACGCTAGTACGAATTAAAAGAGAAAGAAAACAGTGTAAATGAATGATAAAAGGTGGAACACAACCCACACCGCACATTGTTTGTTACAAATAGATTCATGTATAAAGCTAGGAGGAAAAGTTGAAAAATAAAATAAAATAAGACAAGGAACACACTTGTAACAATAGATACTGAAGTATGCACTGTTTAACAATACATATTTTCGACCTGTGTCACTCTCAATCTAAAATAACCTACATTTCTACTGATGCCACCAACTGTAAAATTCATATTACAAGACACAACAACAGCCACAGCAAGGAAATATTTTTTCATCATGCATAAGAGATCGTGCCATTTGAAAAGCATACAACATGCTTGATATTAAGAAACAATGTTGGTGAGCAATTGCTTATGGAAACAATAGATCCACTCAGTTCATGTTGAGAACATCCTTATTTATGTTTTAACCATCTGTTATTTTAGACAAAAGAGGGAGGTCACTTGAAATGACAATATCATTCAAAGGCCAAAAAACAAGTATTCTCTTAAGTAAAAGCAACCCGACCATATTTCAGCGCAAACTTATCCTAGTAGGAGCACTGATAGTCTCATCGTAGTTCACTCTAAACATCCATATTGGCCTTTCGGTAAAAACATTAGTGAACTAGAAGCCATAGCCCTCCACAATCCACATGCACAAATAAACCTCATTACCTAATGAGACAATATAGCTCCCACAGACCCAGCATCAGAATGGTTGCAGGTGTCTAGTATCCCCTCATACAAATCTAACAAGAAATACCACACCAATAGTACAAAGATGGTCTGCTGCAATGTCATATACCGAAGCCATAACTAGTATGATGATGCATGATATGTATTTCAAAGACACTATGTATTGGCCTTCCAACCAAAGGAACATTGATGCCAAAACAATAGTCTCTATCCATGTTGGAACCTGCCTCACGAGTCTTCCTTCTCCTGCTAGATTCAATTAATCATGGCAGCATTTTTTTGTCAAAATTTCATGACTTGTTCCTTGGTCCTTGATATTCCATTAAGATGTATTCATCTAAAGAATATATTCTCGTTTTCACTATAACAAGCCAGCATTAGGAAGTACTCCCTCCATATAGGCTTGTTTCTATTTGCACACAAATTAAGAAAACTTAATTAATATATGTTGGAACTATAAATTTTACTTACATTTTTCCTAATATAGCCATACATTGAATATAGGTAATTCATATTTATTGATAACAAGGCACATTACACAGGAGTATATTAGAAATTTAAGACATTAATTATACTCTGGGCAAGGAGAGTAGCCTATGATTCAGGACAAACAAAAAAGGAAAGTAAGTCTTTGAGGGACGGAGGGAGTATACTCATTTTATGTCAATGTATCTTTCTACAAGAAGATCATCCTCATTTTATGGATAATTCTGAATTCCACAGAATATCCTACCACGAAGAGAAAAATCACAAATTAGAAACTAATCTATTTCCTTGCCGCAGATTGATGCAGAAACTAGCGGAAAACATAGCTCGAAGAGAAAAATGAGAATTCAACTAATTATATTCAAGAAACCAAATAAATTCGTAAAGTAGCACTCTTAGGAATTCATAGAAACAACAAAGAACCAAGAATCTAATCGTAAAATTCCGAGGAACGACATTACCCATTTGAATACACAGCCCCTACACCACAAATTGAGAATTATCCATCCAAAAGACGAGTATACTAACGCAAATCAAGAAACCAAAACCATAAATTACGAAGAAAAAAATTCTCACAGTTGATTGAACTAATGCGGATGTAGAGGAAGAAGGCGATGAAGAAGATGAAGCGCCATATGGGTTTGCCTCGGAATGAACGTGGGACATCTGTAGAGCTATAAAGGCGCGACCTTTGCGAACCCGAAAAGCAAAAGAAGGTGTTTTTGATCTTAATGACGATAAATTTGATCCTTTTATGGGCTTTCTTGATAAGAAATAGAGGTTACAGTTTGCTTGTGGCTTCCTCTTCAATCTGTAGGAAAGAGAAACGAATCCAGATGAAGATGATGGACCAAGAATCTGTATAGCTTTTAGCATTATCACTATTCACCGCTGATTGAAAATTGACTGCTACCTTTTTCAAGATATTTTAGCTGTAGATATGGAAATAATTCAAGATGAAAATTTAAAAACAACAGAGACAACTGACTGAGAATTGAAAGACATGGCCAAACTGAAGATTAGATGGGATTACTGGCGTGTTGTCGAGTCAGATTATGGGAGACTTTTAGGCACTGTTTGGAGTATAATTATATTGTGAAAAAATCAAAATAGTTTGACAAAATTTCTACATACTTGTTTCTAACTCCATCATAAATGTCTTAAATTATCATAAATTAATTTCAAACACTCAAAAAAATAAAAGATAGAAATTGAAAGCAATTTTAAAACTTTAAACTATTAAACAGAATATTAGGATATTTAAGATATTAAATTTGAAATCCATTTTCTTTATTTGAAATTTAAACTGTTAAATTTTGATATTTAAGATATTAAATTTGAACTCTCATATATTAAGATGTTTTTTGAGATTGACTGTAATTATTATTATTATTTTACTATTTTCATTTAAAGAGATGAATAAATTCGTCATTTTACAAAACTTTAGGAAAAAATGAATGGTATGACAATTTGCACAACGATTATTTAATCTGAGGATTAAATGCGCCAAATTGAAAGGATAGAACGTTTTATGTCAATTATCCTAAGATTAAATGTCTCCTTGAAAAGAGTTAGATAGACTTGTGATCAAAACAAGACATTCATTTCGAGAGGGGGACAAAAAATAAGTTTTGTTGTTTGATCAAACACAAAAAAATAAATTGTCACATACATTTAAGCCCTTGTGTGACAATCATTAATTTTAAATTCTTTTTTTATTACTCATTTTTAACCATGCATTCACGTAATAAAATATTCTGCACCTAAAACATTTTCATATTTTTTCACTACACATTCTCCTAAAAATCACTATTCAAAACTCTATTTTCTCCAACTAATGGTTGTTAAACAGAGACTAAAAGAAAGACCAATAATAATATTTCGAGTCGACTATATGTAATATTTTGCAGCCAGTCTAATTTATTGCACGTCTGCTCTCTTCTCTAGTCGAGAGGCGCTGCGCTAAAAAGACTGCACAACTACAAACTACCATAACTATCGATCTTGAAAACAAATAAAACCAGTAATAGTACATACTACACAGAGCAACATGACGTAGCTTTCTTGTTGCAACTAAAGGATTAAGTGAATGGTAGACGTATAATCTAACAAGTACTAAAATATATTACATCAGTGTGTTCTAACTTAGAGCCAACTTGTCGCATAAAGATTGATATGCTGCACTGCAAACCTTAAATTTCTCTTCAGCGCCAACCTGTACAAGGCAGCATCTTGTTATCGCAACGTATAGAGGTTGCACATGAAAAACAACATATTCGTGAATGTACAATTTATAAGCTCGACCCTACGAGAAACTAAGGCTAGCATTAGGCCTCGAATCACTAGAATAACTTTAAAGAAAGAAGCTTGTTGCTGAAATTGTCGAGCAAGTTGCTAATCTCTATTGACCAAATGTTGAGAAAACTTTTTTCTGAGTACTACGCTATTAGTTCCGAACTTTCTAATCACAAGAAATTCTAAATAGGATAATCGAAGGCATGCTCATAAAAAGAAGCCTAAGACAATATGGGATAGTGTCCTCAGGTCCTCAGTGCTGAAAAAGGGGAAATAAAAGGAAGTACCTTGGAAGAACCCTGGTGGCGATCTGGATGCTATTTTAATGCACATGCTCGCTATCTGGAAATGAAAATTATCATTTGTCAGCCTAATAAAATTAATGAAAACTCTGTCCCCTCAACCCCCAAGTGAACAGATATTTAAAATAAGGAAAACTGTAGAGATCTTACGCATTTTTGAGGTCTTCGAGATTTAAAGGGCCTGATGTACTCAACCCCAAGGCCAGCCTCTGAGACATCATATCAACCTCTGACTTTTCAAACTCCGACGAGGAATCTGAATCGAAGTCCTGGTCATATTCTGAATCATATTCCTCCTCACGTTGATATCTCCAACTGTTTGAAGTCCTATATTTGTTAAGAGTAACCTGATGATTTCTTCCAATATCTTGGGTCATCATCAGTTATGAAGGACCAACCAAAGTACGGATTTCCACAGAATGCCGAACGAAAAATAGTCTCATATTCCCTATCATTATCTTCACCGAAATCAAAATCTCTTGAAAAAAGATGAAATTTATTAACTAAATCAAATGCAGAAAATAGATCACAAGGACTAAAGAGACTGTAAACGCGTTCAAAATATCCGAGAAAAGAGAATTATATGCACCAGTAATCTAGTTATCAGATGAGAAATATTTACCAGTTTGGCCCATTGCATAAACTACTGTCTCCAAAACTGTCGGAAGGGGAGAAACGAAAAGGGTTAAAAAGACAAAAATATCCTCGAATTTGAAAAGGTAAATGATAAATTCCAACAGCTTACTATAATTAAATCAAGCATAAACTCAATATAATTTGCTTTAAATCTTGTCACGTATAACATATCATATTTCCTTTGTTTTCAAGTACATGTTCTGCGTCATTATTCAACATATTTTAAAATATCAATAGAAGCTTTACAAATATACCTCTATGGATATCTATAACATATGAAAGAGAAAATGAGAATTAATAACACACAGATAGGTGTTTAATTATATAACAACCAGCCAACTTACTTCTCCATGTCCCAGATCTTCAAGTACATGTTCTGCGTCATTATTCAACATATTTTAAAATATCAATAGAAGCTTTACAAATATACCTCTATGGATATCTATAACATATGAAAGAGAAAATGAGAATTAATAACACACAGATAGGTGTTTAATTATATAACAACCAGCCAACTTACTTCTCCATGTCCCAGATCTTCAAGTACATGTTCTGCGTCATTATTCAACATATTTTAAAATATCAATAGAAGCTTTACAAATATACCTCTATGGATATCTATAACATATGAAAGAGAAAATGAGAATTAATAACACACAGATAGGTGTTTAATTATATAACAACCAGCCAACTTACTTCTCCATGTCCCAGATCTTCTATTTCCTGACTTGCCCCTTCTGTATCCGTCATCCCCAAAATGTGGTCTGATCCATGAACTGCCTTGGCTTGAAGATTGATGGTCGTCGTACTCATCAGTGTTGGACTGCCACCCCTACAATATTCAAAAAGGTTATAAGAAATTAGACCCTAAAAGTCAGAATGGTTAGAAGTAGCTCAACGACAATACCCATGATCATATAGACAGGGTATCAAAAGCTTTACCTACAAAAATTTCATAAGGAAACCAATTGATATTCTGTCAGTTGAGTTGAGGAAGCCAAATATTGGGGTAAAATTGTAAGTCCATTATCAACATCATATCCACTCACATAAGCTTACACCCACCCAGTGGTTGATGAATAGACTTATACAAAGTGATCGGGGAACCCAAAAGAAAGTTAATCGATATCCTTTAACTCTTCTATTTCTCCTTTAGCTAGTCTTATTATTATTATTTTATTTTTATTTTTATTTTTTTTTGAGGAAGAATCTTTTTTATTTACATGAAAAACAGTGAGATAATTTCGCTTTTGCTTTCGTTTATGATATTGTCAAACATCAACAACATATTATCAATGGATAAATGGAAAACACAGATAATAGATGCAATCGTCAATACATCCCCTACCCCATCCTTTTCACCTAAGAATGACAGGTATCATTCTTCATGATTTTTCATCTTAAGAGTCCTAATGGAGAGGGGTGAACATGATATTGTAGAGGGCAGTAAAGTAGAGGAGGAACAAGAAAGAATTTCAAGTATTACATAACAAATCTAAATTCCAAACAATATTATCCACCCCTGATCTCTACATAGCAAAGAAATCAAATGATGAGAACAAAATACAAAATTTTGATCAGACAAACGTACCCAAAAATAGGTGCTCAGCAAAATCACTGACATCATGCAGCATCTGTTTCCTCTGCCATTCGGAATACCGGTTAAATCTCTGCATGCAACATAAGGATTATTGTTCATCAATAAGAAAATAATCCCTTGTCAAACATGCACACATTTATGTTCCTGATTGGGTAATTTAATTTAGTTGTATGATATATTGTTTTGTTTTATTGAAAGGAAACGTCAAGAACTAAGAAACACAAGTTCCCAATTAGCCAATATGATCTTCATTTACATCTTACTACGATGTATAGTTCTCTTCCTTCCGTGTTCTCCATAATCATTTTTCCCCAACCTTACTACATTTCATTATAGTCACAATGAAATGAATAATTCTTATTCTCTTCAGACTTCTATTGACATCTAAGGATACATCTTCGGAAAAATTACTTCATATCAAGAGCGCTCTATCCTCAACAAACAAACAATCTATCCTCAACAAACAAGGAAAACTCCAAAACTTCAATAGAAAGTTCAAAAAATTTCCTCTATGGTGATTGTTGGATACAAATAAAGGATAAATCTAAATGTACACAATGTTTTACCAAATTTTTGACAAACTGGACACTTGGCGCCCCCCTATTGGAGCCGTGAGTGTAGCATGGTCCACAAATAAAATAGATCATTCCTAGTCATGCATGTTATCAACATAATTCTGCTTCTTTTTCAGGGGTTAATAGGGCAACTGCGTGAGGCTCGGTTAATGGTTGTTAGAGGGGTTAAACAATAACTTCAAGAAGGAAAAAAATAAAAGAGAGAGAAACAGACCTTTGATGAACCCCGAAAAGTGCCTCTCTGCACAACAAAGAAATAGAGTTCATTCAATTTTGCAACAAACCCACTTTGCTTAGAAAGGAAATATGCATTTTCAATCCAACTTGGAACAAAACCCAATTCAATTCCATAAAATAAGAGCATGAAGATATAGTGGTTCATCGCCCAGTGATTCCTCAGACCACAGTATAGTAATTGAACCAAAAAACAAAATAATAGATTCCACTCAGTTCCAAGAAAACATTGCAATTAATACAGGTGGGGCTGGTTTCCTTCAAAAAGCTCAAATCTTCACAAATATATACATAATAACTATCAACAGCTCATTTATGTATACCATGAAAAACAAATTACACCACATTTTTTTGCAACTAACAGATGTTGAATTCGTGTTTATCAAAAAGCTCAAATCTTTAAAAATTTACTCCAATATAATCACCATTGACCGCCCATTTTCACGTACCATAAAATCCATTTAATATATAGGGATTCAGTTTCAAGAGACATTGCAAATAACATGGATGATTTCAATAAAAAGCTCAAGTCTTTCAAAACTTACGCTAATAATAACCATGCCCATTTCACATTACATAAAATCCATTTAATACACAAATTCAGTTTCAAGAAAACATTGCAAAATCATGTACAGCCTATTTTCAGATGAAATTAAATCCATCTAATAACAAATACGCACTATGCAGATGTATATAACACACGCATACACGTATAAAATAAAGGGTGGGTGGCTTACACAATCCCAATTGGTTCGTCTTCTTCGTTCTACAACTGGGGTAGAATGAAAGAGAGAGGTTCTTATCTGAAAAGAGTTGGTATGAGAATTGATTATTGATGCTGCTCTGCTGCCCCTGTTCATTTTTGCACTTCATTCATGTTTTCAATGATTTTCCCATTTTTTGTTCTTTTGGGACGCGGGGCCCGAGGCCGGCCGGAACCAGATTAATTAACTAGAGATGAAACCTAAGTATGAGTAGGTCTGGACTAGTGGTTCGACAGCTCGGCTCGTGGGCGGCACGAACCCAAGCACTAGCCGAGAGCTCATGGGCTCGTCCAAGGCGTAGGGATTTTTTTACAAAAAGATTTATCTTAAAAAAAAGAAAAAGAGGAAAACAAGCTCGAGAGCCGAATCTCGGCTTGACTCGTGAGCAGAAGCTCAGCTGGTTATAAACGAGTCAAGAGCTCGGTCGTGAGCATACATGTCGAGTCGGCTCGACTCGATTCATTGTCTCATTGTCACTTCTAGTCTGGACAAATCACCCAAGTCGAACCGATTGAATCGGACTCGAATCGAATTGAACGATTTTTTTCAAGTTAAATATTCGACGGGTATTTAAATCGAAAACCGTCAAGTTTGTTTGATTTAGACCAAAAATCAAAAAATCGAATCTCCCAATTTTTTAAATCTTAAATAAGTCAAATTATTTTATTTTTTAAAAATAAATTTACTAACTAATTGACTTTGTTTGATTTTCATTTTTTTTCAAATTACATTTTTCTATCTTCTTTTCAACCACGCATTTTTTAATAAAATAATATTACACGCAACCGAAAATTTTTTCTTCATTTTTAACCACACATTTTCCATCAATCTACTGTTTCAAAATATATTCTACACAAAAAATGGGGCTCGAACATTCCCTTAATCAAAACTCAAAATATAATTTTTCTTATTTCTAATTTCCAGCTCAATGTCAACTTAATTAAATTGACCTAAATTTTACCCAAATATCTTATTCTACTTTAGTACCGTTTCTACCATTCTGGATAATTCGAATGGGAAGTTTAGTTGCGCCTCTCTTTATTATTGTGAACTCGCATTTTTATTTTTCTGTGATTTTAATAATCAAATTAATGAAAAAGTCAACAAAGAGAGGCATAAAAGATATCAATGGATTGAATTACGTTATTTTGTAAGAGCTAAAATTGAACATGTCATTTATTGAATTAATGTAATGTTGTTGTAAATATTTAAAAAATTAATTATTATGCAAAATCGGGGACTGAGTGGAACCATACTAAAAGGTTCCATAATTAAATTTAAATCCGATGATTCCATTTACTAAATGCACGAAATTTTGAGTTTGATTCGATTCGATTCCCTTTAGAGCCGAACCGATCAAATCGGACAATGTCCAGTCTAAGTATGAGTCCAAATGGTTTTGTTACATAGGGAGTGGAATTTGAATCGAATCGAACCTATGAGAATCAATTATTTTCTTATAATGAAATCATTAATTCAATCGAAAATTATAAAACTGAACTGAATGATTCTGGTTTGATTTAGTTCTTATAATTATCAACACAATATTCAAATCAAAAATCAAAATAATAAGCATTATTGAATGTGAACAAAATATTACTCTAATAAAAAATCATTAAGAAGTTAGAACCCATTATCGATTCGTGATTTGGATATTAGAAATAGGAACCGATCGAGCCGATCGATTCTAGTTTGATTCAATTGATTTTGAATCTTTCGCGCGCATTTCTAAACCTTAAGTCTTACGTAGTGATTTTGATGGTGAAGGGACCTGAAACTATGAAAAAACTCATCCCTATACTACGAGAGCATCAACACGTTTTCACTTAAAATGTCCATTACACTCTTCACCAAATTGTCTCATATCATCCTCCAATTACTAACTTATGCATCGAAGGAAGAACAAACATTACCTTGTGCAGGTTCAAAACATCAAATGCGTTTGTTTGGTTTAGATTATTTGAGAAATGCTTATTTGAAAAATATTTGTTTTTTCTTGTAAACTTGTAGCTAAAAAGTAACAAAAATTAGGAAAAAACGTGATTATTTGAAAAAATTATTCTCAAATAATTAAAATCAAACAAGGGCCGGGGATGAGAAGATGAGTTATCTGTAGTCCCAAAAAAAAAAAAAAAAATCTCTTTAATTTTTTCCTTATAGACCAAAAGGGAATATTGATTTTTATTAAAAGATATATTTTTACGTGCTTTTCAGTGTTAAGAAATATATGATTATTTTGTTTTATTATTTATTAAGGGTAGAATAATCTTTTTAATTTCATTTATTTAGCTTATATATAATCTCTTTATATTTAGGTTAAATTATCCTTTTGTATTCAATTTCATTATGCAGTATCAATGAAATCCTATCCTCCTCTTATTTCTCTTTATTTCTTTGGATTGTTTAACACCCCGTTCTTACTTGGATTTTTAATTTTTCCGTAAATCCTTTCTTGCCCTTTAATTGTTTGATTAAGCAATAAATTTTTTGTAATAACTCAAACTAATAGACAATAATAATTTAGTCCCCATTTCATGGTCTTTAAATTAAAACTTTTTCCATACACACTCATTTTTAGATACACATTCACAAAATAAAATATTTTACATGTAAATTTAATTTTTTTTTTAATTTTTAATCACGTATTTTCTAAAAATTCACTATTCAAAATATAATTTTTGGCGAATAATAGCTACCAAACAGGGACTTAAATGTATTTGAAAACTTATTCAACCATAAAAATAAAATAAAAAAATATATAGTGCAATACTGCATGGCACGTTAGGACAGAGCGATAAAGGTGGACCGCTGTCCGGTGAAGTTGGGGGCACAAAATCCTGCGACATCATCTCCAGTTAGTTGGGTGAGATGACAATGGGGCCCACATCATGTCCACGTATTTATATTATTGCACGCCCACTAATACCGTAATTGAGCTAAAAGGAGAGAAAAAGTTGCACAAAATAAAGTCATTTTTCAACTTTTTGGCGTGGACTGACGAATTTGCCCTCTAGTTTTCGCTTATTATCAATTTTATTTTACAAAAAAAAAAAATATTTGCTCATACATGTTAGTTTACCACTAAAAATAATTAAAGTGCGTGTGATTGTCATGAAAACAAAAATCCACTCCTCTGAAAGAAAATATTTTTCTTTAAAAAAAATGAAAATTAGGTATATTTTCAAAAGTAAGAAAATATTTTCAATGAAAAAAAACAGCAACCAAACATTCCAAAGAAATTTGGATGAAAAACTAACATTTTTCATGAAAAATAAATACAATCAAACACAACCTTGAGAAAATTCTCATCCCACAATCCTCACACACTATGTCTTACCTCATTTGTGTTCATTTTTTGTCGCATTTACGGCTAGTTTAACTTTATTTTTGCTTTTGCTTTTGCTTCTCATTCTCCTTCTTGTAAACATATGTTTTAAGGAAGTTACCTTAATTAGTGTTTGAATACTAATTTTTAAAATAATTTTTTTCTTTAGAGAGAGCTTTTAGAGAAAATCACATTAGACCAATTTTATCTATAATCTCTTATAATTAGAAGAAACCTTTTATAAAACTAATAAAATCGTTCCAAAAATAGGTTTTGGGTCTCAAATGTTCATTTTAACTTCTCAAAAATTATGTCAAATAGACCCCTTGTCCCTTAGGTTACCGAACTATTTTTTGGTACATGCAATGAAAAATGAGCCAGAATCATTCGCTTGAATGCAAAATGACACATTCTTCCAATGATGCTTCTATCTATACACAACTTATCTCCGTATTTTTTGAAACGAATGTTTGACGGAAAGTTGAATGATTTTGGTCCATTTGTCCTTATGTGTAGCAAAACAGACAGTTTGAGGACCTAAACACGACTGAAAATGAATGGGGACCTAAGTAAAACAAGTCGTAATGGTTGAAGACTGGGTGAGAATTTCCCCCAAAAGTTCTTGAGAATGAATGGGGAATGAAGCAAGAATCGAGGGGTACATTGGTCCATACAGCAGAGTGAATGCAAAAGTGATCCAGCTATGTCCACCATCAATGTGATGGTGTGATGGGGACCACACAGTACTGATGTAAATCATAACATCCAACGGCCCAGATCTTCACAACCATCTATTTGAAGCTGAAATATCAAAACACAACACAGTTTCATTTCCCGTTTTTCAGAAGAAGAGGGCGGGTACCATAACAAAAGAGAAATCCATTTTCAAGAAAGCCTCATTGGTACAATCTAGATTCATTAATGATTTTTTAATCTTTGTAAGGAATTTGGGTTTTGTTTTTTCTTGTTATGTTATCCATCTCAATATGCTGTTAACGAATATCGATCCATAGATTGATTAATGGGCATTTTGAATTATGAACACATTATACAAGTTTGATGGAATGACTCGTTGATCTGCGTTTATCTGGGTTCTCTTCAAAACTAGCTGAATTTGATAATTTATTTTACAAATTAGAGGTGAATATGCATATATTGATCAAAATTCTAAGAAATACTGGGGTTTTGTTCTTCTGTTTTTATTGGGATTACATCAAATGCAACAAGAAATAAAATAAATAATGGTTATGAAATAGCTCTTCTCTGCATAAAATTGATTTTTATTTTTTTCTCTTTTCAAGACATTTAAGAGATGGCAGAAGCTGAGGATATTCAGCCTCTTGTATGCGACAATGGAACAGGAATGGTCAAGGTAAACATTTAACATCCAGTACCTGTATAAACTTTATTACTTCTGTGCTTCAAACATGTATCCTTCATGAGATGAGATAAAAGAATTCAATCATTATTTTATCATATAATTATTAGGCTGGGTTTGCTGGAGATGATGCTCCAAGGGCTGTTTTCCCAAGTATTGTAGGGCGCCCTCGTCACACTGGTGTAATGGTTGGCATGGGCCAAAAAGATGCATATGTTGGTGATGAAGCTCAATCCAAGAGAGGTATTTTGACTCTCAAGTATCCCATCGAGCATGGAATTGTCAGCAATTGGGACGATATGGAGAAAATTTGGCATCACACATTCTACAACGAACTTCGTGTGGCTCCAGAAGAGCATCCAATTCTCTTGACAGAAGCTCCCCTTAACCCCAAGGCCAATCGAGAAAAAATGACTCAAATCATGTTCGAGACCTTCAATACTCCTGCCATGTATGTTGCCATTCAGGCAGTTCTTTCCCTTTATGCCAGTGGTCGTACAACTGGTAAGTTCAGTTTATGTTCTCTCTTTGAACGCTAATATAAAATCGTGGTTAACTAGATAGTCATGTAATAGATTCAGCATCAGAGAAAGCACATACAACTTACTAAGTTCAGCGAGTGTTGTAGACTCAAGTAAACCCCTTACATCTAGAAAATAATTGCATTGAAAATATTATTGAAATGTATATACACTTTAAGGCACAAATATGATCGTGTATTCTGTTTGCCTCTCAACTGAAAACTAAGAAGACAAATAGGAAACACATTGATATTATTTGCACGATTGCTCCTCACTTAAACGATGTTGAACCACTTGCATGCATCATAAATCTGCTAAGTTATCTCTATTTGCAGAAATATGAGCTTTATTTTTGTTATTGCCAGGAATTGTTCTTGACTCTGGTGATGGTGTCAGCCATACAGTCCCCATATATGAAGGTTATGCACTCCCTCATGCAATCCTCCGTCTGGATCTGGCTGGGCGTGATCTCACAGATAACCTCATGAAGATACTGACAGAGCGAGGCTACTCTTTCACCACAACCGCCGAGCGTGAAATTGTAAGGGATATAAAGGAGAAGCTCTCTTACATTGCTCTCGACTATGAACAAGAGCTAGAAACAGCTAAGACCAGCTCGTCTGTGGAGAAAAACTATGAGCTGCCCGATGGACAGGTGATCACTATTGGTGCCGAGCGATTCCGCTGCCCGGAGGTCCTGTTTCAGCCATCCATGATTGGAATGGAATCTGCTGGAATACATGAAACTACATATAATTCTATCATGAAGTGCGACGTTGATATTAGGAAGGATTTGTATGGAAACATTGTTCTTAGTGGTGGCTCCACAATGTTTGCAGGCATTGCTGACAGGATGAGCAAGGAGATTACTGCATTAGCTCCAAGCAGCATGAAGATTAAGGTGGTGGCTCCACCAGAGAGGAAGTACAGTGTATGGATTGGAGGTTCTATTTTGGCCTCCCTAAGCACATTCCAACAGGTATTCTTCATGACATCCTCTCTATTGCTTTATTTAATGTCTAGGATTGCCGTATTTCTACTAACAAAGGGTTGAAGACAACAAAAATTGTCCTATATGTGCATAATGTGTGTCTGGGGAGTGTCCCTGGGTGGTAAATATTTAAAAAATATAGAAAAAAAAGACTCACCATGAGGCGTGTCGGACACATGTAATGGAATGTCAGTATCCGATATGAGTCAAGCATGGACTTCATAGTTAATTGATCAACTTTTCTTATGTTTGATTATTTGAATGCTAAAGACTGGTTTGGGTAGGAACCTCACTAATTTTTGACGAGGCTTTTCTTGTTTCTGTGAGTGCAGATGTGGATAGCAAAAGCAGAGTATGATGAGTCTGGCCCTTCGATTGTTCACAGAAAATGCTTCTAAATCAACAGTTGCCAATAATAGACAGTTGGAAGAATTTATATAAACTCTTGTGGAATTGCTTTCTAATTCTTTTATCCTTATCAGTTTGTTTTTGTTCTTTCTGGAGTCTTTACTTTTTCAAGATCTGAACAATAATCCTGGCAAATATTCATTTTTTCCTATTGACATTACTAGGTAGAAAGAAGAGTTGAACATTTTAAAATGTTGTTGTGATTTTACTTTAAGATAAAAGGGATCCTCCAATTTCTGCTTTTATAGCAATTCTTTATTTGTTGAATGTATCTGTTATATTCTATCAGTTTATTGTGAATTTTTGCATTCTGGATGAATGAATGTCAGTCTGTAATGCAAATGAGTTTAAGTTTCGAGTTCAAGAAAATAATGACTATATATGACAGTGCAATATTGAAATGAGACTGATGGGAAAGTTACCTAATATTCATCACCTAATATGCATCGTTAATTAGACGCTTGTGCCGGTTGTAATGCTTCTCCATCAAGACCCTCGAAGCCCCTGCAATAGTTTTGCGCCACGTCTGCTCATTGATACAAGAAGGTAAGTTGAGTATATGTACTCCTCAATACACACACACACACACACACACACACACACTCACTCTCTCTCTCTCTCTCTGACAGAGTAGACAATCAAATAAAAGTCACCTTCTCAATGGTACATATGATGGACTTGTTCTTCAGCTCCCTAGCTCTGATCTTGGCCTTACCCATCTCTAGTCTCGGAATAAAAGATAACGATTTCCTGGAGGTTGATGGAGGAAGTAGTGAATTTATCTCTACCGAAGAAGCATTTACATTAGTGTTAAGATGTGTGCTTTTTGCACGTTTTGCCATTCTTGACTCGCTTTTAGCTGATAACTTGCGATTTGATTCAGAACCCACCTCGGCAAACTTTCTCAGCAGTTGATCTGAGGATGCTTTCTTTACATGCTGAACTCTAGCAATATTAGGATTAGTATTTTCCATTATATAGTGTAAGAATCTAAAAATTTGGCACAGCTTTAAGCAGAGAAGTAGGGAAAGACTACTTGCAAAAAATTGGGTTTGTAAATTTAAGATGTCTGATTTTGGTTTATAATGTGAAAAATGGACCGTTAAGGGGCAGTGGTGTTTGATTTGAATAGTAAGCATGTGGAATATAGCCGTTAGTATTAGAATGATATATAATGATGGTGTATTTATGGGATATATCATATAGAGAGAAAGATTCAGGAAGATCATTTCTACAAGTAACTTTTTTTTAAAAACAATTTAGCGAAATAATAAAAGAGTAGTATTATTTAATACTACTTGTGTTTAACACCCGTTTAGGTGGCAGTATTAGAGACTTAAATAATAGGTTCAATTAAAATAATCATATAATTTTACTTTTATATGAATCTATCATATAATGTCACATAAATTGATGATAGATAACATTATTCATAATAAAAAACCTCCACAAGATTGGTGCAGCTAACCACCCATGCCTGCATTGGAGCACGAACCACTTCGCGTGTATGCTTATTATGAGAGAAACCTTCAAGTTTTGTTAAAAAAAAAAAAGTTAGTATTGTATTGACCTGGTGAGTTTGATGCGCAAAGTCGTGGACATGGTGATAGAACGACATAATATTATATTGCTCTTGATAAGGAATGTCGTATCATAATTGAAAATTGGAACAGGATGATGTTTTGTCAGAAGCACAAATTGTTGTAATTGTTGTTCAAAATTAAATTCGGAATTGAAATGAAAAAATGAAATTGGTAGTCAGAACTTTGATCTATGCGACTGCAAGGAATTGTTCTATGCGGTCGCAAGAAGGAGAAAAGATCCATTGGACAGAATTTCTGTTTGAATATTTTGATGGTTTTTGATGAAAAGTTGCGAATTTTTCACAGATTTTTGGCGTTATTTCGTGTGTGTTGGTTGAAACTTTTATANTTAGCATCTCAACTAATACTTATTAAAAGGGTAAGATAACTAGTATTAACAAGACACTGTCTTGATTGCATAATCCGAAAATTATGCACACAATTAAAATTGATCAATAATTTCGCAAATTTGATGTTGCGAACACTATGCAACCACATTGTGTGTGTGTGTGTGTGTGTGTGTGTGTGTGTGTGTATGTATGTCTCATAATCAACACGAGATAATTGGAACAATATTGAAACCAATATTGAGATAAAATCCTCATTCCAAATCAAAGAATTTAGATTCTTCTTTCATATTCAAAATCCCCTTTGTGCTCTTAAGTTTTGGTAGAAAACACAAGTATTTAAGTGTTTTTATATTACAAGGCTCGATAAATCCTATAAATCATTTGCCGGGAAACCCTTTAAGTACCATATTCATCGAGAGGGGGCAAATATCGTTTGAGGACAATGATATCGTATTCGAGCTTTATTGATTCATTTTTGAAATTGTTGATCACTCGTTTTCAGTTCTTTAAAGTTTTTCATCACTTGTTTTCTAGTTTTTCTCCAACCCATTCACGTGGAAGTAATTGCATTATTTGACTTCTTCTTCAACTCCTTGGGTGGAAGAGTGATGATTTCCCTGCACAAATTACATATAAAAAACAAATAACAAGAAAAAAAAATAAAGAAAGAACCACATAAATTGCAAAACAGATCCAAATTATGAACGCTAGCAGCACCTCCTATCTGCAGTCCACTGAAGAAAGAAGCCATTGGCTTGAGCACTGGTAGGGTTCTTGCATGCCAGACCATTTACTCTAGCTGAAAAGAAACACAAAAAAAAAAAAAATCAAACAAATGATGAGATTCTACGTTAATACATTGTTTAATGTGGATGAATGAATATGTCTAAATTCAACTCCAAGCTAAATTTTAGAGTAGCAACAACAACATATATCGATCAAATACATTTGTATGTGGTGTTTCTTTTTTGTTCATTCAATATAGATTTGGTTATGAAACTAGTAATTTCAAGTGGGGCATTCCTTGTATTGTGTGATTTTGGCAACCTTTTAGGCTGAATTTGCTTCTTTAATTTACTTGATTGTTGGCGATTTCTTCTTATTTACATATATATTAACAATTTCACTATATGTTAAAATTTGAAGTGAAAATTTTACGTTCTAAAAATCTTAAGTGGACAAAAACAATTACGAACAAAAAATGTAGGCGAAAGATGAAGTAATGCAGAAATCCAATATTGAGTCTCAAGAACCTAAAACGATAGTGAAAAATTAAGAGTATATAAAACAAAAAAAAATCAATTGAACTAATGTTTAGTTACAACAATCATCATTATTATTTTAGGAGGAAAGACGCTGCAATTTAAAATAACAATAATAAATATTTATTAATCAGACAGAACAACAACTTGGGGATGTAGCTCAAATGGTAGAGCGCTCGCTTTGCATGCGAGAGGCACGGGGTTCGATCCCCCGCATCTCCACCATAAATATGTGATGATTTTGTCATTTTTTATAAATTTTGTTTTACTATTATGTTTCATCAGAAGATTAACAAGTAAAATACAAAGAGAGTTTGAACTGAGAAAATAAATGGATTTACAATCAATTAAAAAACATAAATAATGGATCATGGGTCATTTTGTGCTCGATCGTGAGGCAACATGGCCACGAGGATCAATCTAAGTGAGCTTCCATTAAAAAAAGGATTAAATTGTACATCCTTTGTGTACACTAAGAATGACACTCTAAGTTTCAAGTGTTGTTAAAATCTGTATCATTGATTGTTTAAAGTATTATAAAGATCAATGTATAAAAAAATGCTAACTCAACGACGTCAAAATTAATGTACACGTAACATGATTGTTAAAAAAATCCATACTTGACACATCTGAAGTAGTCGGATGTCTCAAAATCATGGTGACACCTCAATTTGTTTAACCAACTCTTAATAGTATTTTTTCGATGAAGCATTCTACAAATTCAAGTCCAACCCCTAGAATTTGTAAAAGTAACATTCAGATTTTTCAGTACACAAAAAGTGGCTCGAAATTTACAAATAATTTTATTTAGAACAAAATTTCTAAGGCTAAAGATCATGTAGTAGTAGTAGTAGGGCCATCCCAATAGGGCATTCAACGGATTAAATTTTGATCCGAATCCAAATTCGATGAAATTAATGGGAGATGAATTTAGGGTCTCAGTCTGATAACCCGATCAAGATCCGACAACAATCCAATCTGATTTGTTTTAAATAATTGAATGAGTAAAATTTTTATGGCATGTTATTTGTCGCTAAAATAAATATATGAGGAAATAAATAAATTTAGAATAGAAAAGTCATCAAATTCAAAACATAAAAAAATCGAGAAATTTATAATTATTAAACCCAAAACCCGTTTAAGAATTGAAAAATAAATAAATAAATAAGTTGATTCCAACGTTGATTTTTTCCCTGACTTCTTTAATTTCGAATCAGATTATCGAATCGAACATACGATATCATAGCAAAGAGGATATGGATTTAACAAGTAAATATTCGTTGAATTATCAGATCAGATCGAACAGGATAATTATTCTTACCGGATCGAATATAGACAAATTTGGTTCATATTCGGTCCATTTACACATCTGTGGCCCAATAGATGTGGATATATATATGCCTGACCATCCATCCCAATAAGAATTCCAAGCCAAAATGGAGACCTAGATTAGTCAAATATCCAATAATTTGACACCGGCCGAAACCCTTTTTTTCTGAACCTGAGATTGAATTCTAACGTCCAATCCAAAACCTATCTATTCTCCAAGGTTTGATCTTTGGTGCTTGTGCATGGAACCCTTAAATTTGTATCGTGTCTGAACTAATGCACCAGTTCATGTTTAGTTTGGGCTGAATGCTTCTGTTAGTCCCGAAAAGGGGTTTTTTTTGGTTGCCCAGATATTTAACTCAATTCAGAAAAATCTGGGGCTAGGATGTCTTGATTTAATAAATTAGGGTTTTGTTGTCTTGACTATTTATCAGTTCTACGAGTTAGAAAGTTGAAGATTAGATTAACCTGAAAAGAAACGCAGGATTTTTATTTTAGGGTGCGTCAATTTATAATGGCTGATGAGACCTCTGCTGCCATGAATTTTGATCTGAATTTGAGGCCTCTTGAAAATTGGGGCGACGCAACTGAAACTGGCTCGGGATCTTATCCCAATTCTGCATTCGAATTAAGTGGTGAAAATAGATTACAACCTGGTGAGGGTAGTGTGACTGCTGAGGCAGGAAATAACGAAGTGGCCAAAACTCTTGAGAATGGCAATGCATGTTTGGAAGATGAGGCTCTAAGAAATGAGGAGGATGGTGAAAAGAATAACGGTGTTGAAGGCAGCTTTTTTGATTGCAATATATGCTTGGAGTTGGCTAAGGATCCTGTTGTAACTTGCTGTGGTCACTTGTTTTGCTGGCCTTGTCTTTACCGGTGGTTACATCATCACTCATATGCCAAGGAGTGTCCTGTTTGTAAGGGAGAAGTTACAACGAAAAATGTGACCCCAATTTATGGCTCTGGAAGTATTATACGGGAGCATGATGTGGATTCTCGTCTGAACGATATTCCTATCAGGCCCCAAGCATCGCGGGTTGAGGGCTGGAGGCAAATTAATCAGAGGACTGCATCCATTATTCCAATGGAGGAAATGATTGAGCATCTTGGGAGTACATTTGAGTTGAGTCAGGAATCTGTCCAGAATCAGTCTCGAAATTCCAGTGGTCCACGTGAATCACATGTTAGATTTAACTCATTTCTCAACCGGTTTATGACTTTTAGAGGAATGCGCAGTGAAAGGAGAGCGGCAGCAGCTGCTGCGCTGCTTGTTGATACGGTTGACTTGACAGAAAGCAGCCCTGCTAATAATGAATTAAGGGCAAGTCGACTTTCATCATACCTGCGCCATAGATCAAACTCAAATCGAACTGCTACCTTGCCCAGCCTCCTATCTGGATTAAGCTCTGACGAAATTCAAGCTGCAGGGTGGTTGGCTGAAGGTTCATATTTGGAAAACAATCCCATAGAAAGAAATCAAGAACAAGCTCCAGTAGTTGATGATAGGGATTCTGTGTCAAGCATTGCTGCTGCTATACGCTCAGAGAGTCAGACAGTTGATAATGCTATCGAAATAGATTCCAGAGTGTTGCTTTCTACTTCATCTTCCAGAACTAGCAGAAGAAATGACACATCAAGAACTTCTGATGTGGATGGTGGAGATTCACGTGCACGTAGGAGGAGAAGGCTGAACTGATTTCAGTACATACAGTTAGTGATATATGAAAACCTTTCAAATTTTGTTGCTTAGAATTCAATCAAAATTTTTAAGACTTGACCAATACTGGTTTAGTAGTTTCACCCTTAAATAACCTTGAAAATTTTAGTCATCTGCTTCCATTACCTTTAATGACCCTTGAGATTTTGGTTTTATAAAAATTCTATGAAATTGTGCTTTTGCTTTAATATTTCAATACTAGCACGTACACGGTGTGATTGGCTAGACATATTCTTGTTTATCTGCTTACTTTTGCGGCTTGGCTTGTGCTCGAACATGTTAAAAAAAAAAAAAAATCGTAAACATACGTTAAAAAAAAGTATCATAGTCTTGAGCCTTCTCACGAGTACTGAGAGAAATCAGGTACTCGAGGAGGTGGTTTAGGGCCTTTAAGCGGAGCAGCCTAGGGTGGATGCCGTGGCTGTCTGACTCCGATGGACCTGTTAAATGAGCTAATTACTTCTCCAATATCTATGGCCTCCTTTGATGTTGCGCACGAGGCTATGGCCTTACTTGCCTCGCCTCATGTCCGGCCATGTCATTTACTAGAGATGGGTAAGTGACAATTAATATTCAAACTTACTAAACTTTCAAAGTTCATAAGATAATCAATTACATTGTTTTGACCTAATTGGGCCCAATCTAAAAAATCATATAAAAAATTAGAATAATGCTATCCATCGCCGATGGTGCTAAATCAGCGGTCTAGGTGGCCATATTTGCTATGTTCAAATAAATGAATCATGTGATAATGCAATTAAATGATCTATCATTTAATGACATGCAACTGCCATCTAGACTGTTGCTTGACACCATGATGATGAATATCATTGCTCAAAAAATTATTAGTAGCATAATCAAAGGTATAAATAATATTCTCATCATTTGTGGCTCTGGAAATAGGCTAAAGTCATTTTTTACAAAACTCCTTTTCTTCTTTTTCTCTCAAATTTTTACAAAGCATTTCAGGTTCTACATGGCTTTAGGGAAGTTCAACCCTGCTGAAGGTGAAAGCAGAAACAAAGAAACCATAGAAAATGAAGCAGAATCGAACTTTGCACGAACAAGATTTTAACTTTTTTCTTTATTTGTTTAATACTGTTTAGTACAATCCGAAATATGCAGTTGAAGTTTAGTCTTAATAATTTTTTTAATTCTCTAATACAAATTATAGAAGTAAAAGGGGGAAAGGAGATGTTGAAGCAACAATGGATGCAGATGAGGTTCTGCAAGGACAAGTGATGAGGAAGAGTGGCATAATCCGGGAAAAGAAAGAACATTCCCATAAACAATCTGCTTTTCTTGAAGAAAGCTTCAAAGAACATAACATCCTCAATCTTGTAAGTCACATAATGCAAATACATGTATGTGTGTACATTTCTAGCATGTTCGATCGAGAAGATTGGAGAAGAAAGAGAAGCTAAGTCCATGTTCATTATAGTCCATGGTTGAACCACCACTAGTGCTACACAGCATTAATCTTATCTAAAGTTGATATTTAAATTCACTAGGAGGTACTAAATCCAAAAAAGCACGAGTTTTTTTCACATCCTTTGCATTAATACATTATTGTTTTATTTTGCAAGAAAACATTCGACAAATGCCTTTGGCATGTTCAGGAGATATATAATAATTTTGTAATCGTGCATAATCTATGCTTTCTTAAACTTTTATTTGTCTATTCACTACCTTTTCCGGGCTCGACAAGCATTAGGAACCTCAACCGAGTGGTCTAACCATCCGCTTTTTACTCTTGGTAAGCTATCTGATTTTTTTTCCTGTAATAATATTTATAAAGAATTCTGATTGACTGAAAGAGATTGTCTTAGGTGGTTTGGAACTCTTAGATGGATCTCTTGTTGGTCCAAGAGTCGGAATAGAGTATGCATTACCCAATCATGTCACTGCATTGTGGAGATTTGCAATGGCACAAGTGCACCTAAAAACACTCTCAGAAGTCGGAGTACCCTAACTTCAGGCTTCAAACAGATAAAATCACGGATGAAGGTAAAAGAAATGAGAAGGGGAAAGAAGACAAAATGGAGAGGAAAGGAAGTGTAATCGTTCCCTTGGACAACCCTTCATATCATATATATATATATATATATATATAAATCATTATGAATATATAGCACAACCAATATGATATTTGACTATTTATGTTATATATATATAAATCATTATGTAAATCATTATGAATATATAGCACAACCAATTTGATATTTGACTATTTATGTCTAAGGACTAAACTAGTTGTACAAAGTCAATGATAGTGGCTATTTCCAAGTGCTAAAATGACAGTTTTTGATTGACAATTTTTCTTTCTATATTTTTTTTTTAACTGCTAATGAAATTTTGCCAAGTGTATATCTATATAAAATCCTGTCATTGACCTTGTTCCTATAGCAAATCTCTATGTCTAAGGGATGTGCTACATGTCCAAGAAGTTTTACAGATAGGTTGACAGGGGGAAATTTTTTTGTCAAATTGTTTTTTTTTCATCTGTCAACCTATATGTCCAATGAGGTATACGAATAACAAAACTTTGTCTAAATATACTTGATCACAGCTTCTCTTATTATGTAAATGGTACATTTTTCTCATTTTTATAAATATGTACAAAACTGAAGGCCTGTAAACATTCTCAAATTTGTCATGGTCACAATGTTAAAAAGAATAGCAGGCACAAAAAACTAATTTTGCATCAAAGAGACGACATACTTTTTGAGGTTGTTAAAGCTAAAACAGACAGAAACATTATATAGTGAAACAATCATCACCCATCTCTTTATAAGCAAGCCAATACAAGAATATGCCAGAAACAAGAAGGCAACAAAGTAATCATCAGTCAGTACTTCACCGATACAGAACTATGTTGCAGATCTACAAGCTCAAGATAGACAGCTTGTGAAAGCTACACAAAAAACTAACCCACTAATAGATAGTAACCAAATACAACATGCAAACTAATCAATAGCACAACTAGGCAACAGCATACCTTCAGTTAAAGGTAAACAAGAATGAAAGTTCTTCAACCAGAATCTGCCGGAGTTAAAACTTTATCCTACATAGCCAGAGAGTATAAATCACATGCCACACAGCCTTCGACGAACAGAAACATGCTGCATGGCCTTAGACATGTCTAACACGCCCAGATGCTACAATTACAGCTTCCTTCCTGTGCTTGGTCTCAAATGGCTGTAAAATTCGGTGAAGTCAAGTCTGAACATGAGGAACTTCAAGTCCACGTGCTGTTGGATGGGCAACTGAGAAATGAATCCCTCAAAAACAGATGAGTATTCCTTTGCAATTTTTTCTATATCTTTTCCCATCTTTCGGAGAAATTCCCCAGCGTGTCTTGTTAAATCCTTCCTACCTTCACCTAGCCACGACCCAGGTTCTGAAGATTTGTTATTTGATTGCTTTTGAGATTTGGCGTTAGACCGAGAAGGAAAAGAAGAGCTTGTGGTCCTGCAATTTCTGACAAACAGAAGAGCTAAGCTAAAACATAATTTTTTGGAGTTATCAATTTTACTACCAAAAGAAAGGATGATGCAGAGAAAATAATACCTTGATAGCAACTCAGTAATGCCTTCATATAATCTATCTGCTTGACTTTGGAACCGTACTATGAGGTCAAACAAAATAAAGAGGGTCTTGTTAAGGTTTAAAGATCGTTCTCCAAGGAGAGACTTCTCAACTATTGAATAGAGGTACTTCTCATGTGCTCTGAGTAGATCGTCAAGATCTTTAGCTACTTCCATTTCCTTTAAGAAATTAGACCATGATACTTCCAAGACTTCAAACATGATGTAGTACTGCAGATTTGAAACAAAATGATTCATCTCGTCCCAAAGAACTTGGCACTTCCTTGATGTCAGTATCAACTGCAACTTAACAGCATGTGGCAAGTTACCAAAGAATTGAGAAGTGACGCAGTTTGGTTTCATTGTTTTCCAAGCACAAATTAGTGCATGCTCTATCCTTCTCAGTTTCCACAAAAAGTTAAATACTTGTAGATACCTTGACATAACAGATTCAGTAAACACAGTGTTTAGTGGAACTCTTGCATCGTATTCCAATGAAAATACATCCCAGCCTCTATCCCCGGTGTTATGTGGCATCATCTTCACCCTCAATCTATCCAGTACATCAGGATCGTCATACTGTGCATTTGACGACCTAATTGCACTTTCCAATAACCCGGCGAGCTTGAATGAGCTTATAGTGTTGGCTGGCTCAGACAGCTCTGGACCAACAATATCCATTAAATACTGAACAAAATCACCTTGCCCAAGAAGTAAATATCGCTTGATTGCAAGGCAATGTTCCTTGAACTTGTACTGGTTGAACAAAACATCTAACAAATGCTTATCTATCCTTTTTGCAGCTTCTGTTATCAAAGATTCCAGTGCATCTGTTTCACCATATCCAAGACCACCTCTCCTAGTTGTTGTCCCAGCTGCAGCAGCAGCTTCTGTTGTAGCGTTAGACCAACCACGATCATCGCAACAGACACGAAGAAAATTAATAGACTTCCCGGTCCTTAGGATACGCTCGGCAAGAGATTGAGATATAAAGGATGGAAGCATCGCAGCATGGAGCTGGTAACCTTCCCTCCAGAGAGATTCTGCTTTCACTGGCTGACTCAAAACGAAGAATTCAGCAAAAATATCTTCAAGCTCCCCTTCTAGAACCCAACTCCTCACCATTTCAAAGAGTGGGGAACAGACCCGTCGAAGTAATCTCTTCATGAAATCATTGACGAGTGGATCACCATGTTGTGCATGCATATGAATTGCTCCAGCCATGGCCCCACCTTTTAAGACCTTACAGCAATCAACTAAAACAGCCATTAGCCTCATCTTCACCATTGGTTCAGCAAACCAAACTGACAATCTCCTCAAGGAGAGATAGTTCCCTGAATGTGCACTTTCTGAAACCAATGGAATAGGATTCATCGCCTGCGCTTCAAGCACGGCCAGTAACTTATAATAATCAGACAACTCGTCTTGCAATGCAGCAAAAAATGCCTGCCCAACAGTCCCAACATCCTCATCTGGAAACCGAGCTGTACTTTCTGTTATATATCCCGTCACTTTTCTAAACAACCACCCAATCTCGCAGAGCTTCCGTACCAGAATCCTAGTAGCCCTTGACACCTTGATGAAATCTGGCAACACATATGCATCTGTCTTCTCGTCAAACTTCACGTACATACCGTCAATCCCTTGGCATGCATATAATACATCCCTCACCAAAACCTCTTCTAGCACCTCATTCTCTTCCTTTACCAAGTCTGCATATTCTCTATACGCCATTTCACGAATATTTTCTGGGTCCTTGGATACCATCAATACTCCTCCCTTCAATCCCGTTTTGACATTCTCTCCTACTCTCAAGCCACTCAAATTATCACCTAAACGTTTCAAGTTACTAGAATAATCGCCCAGTGTTCCTTCACCTCGATTCTTCTTCAATTTTCCCATATTACTCAATGATTGAAAATTATAACCCAGACCCAACAAATTATCAGGACCGTCCTTAGATTCCTCAACACTCAAATTCTTAATCAAGTTGCCAATACCTCCAGAATTATTATTAAATTCAGTGTTTTCAAGCAATGTAGGCAATCCACCAGCCAATGCAGAGTTTAAGAACCCACCAGAAATTATATTGGGGGATTGGTTTTTCCGAGATTTTAGATCCTCTGAAACTGTCTTGAGCAAATAGACGACAGCCCATTTGTTCTTTACGCTTCCAGGCCCGGATTTCAGTGAAAATTTGGAGTAAAGGTCGGCAAAAGTAAGGGCTTCGGAGGACTTACCGGAGGTAACAAGGTGACGTTTGATGGACTCCACCATAGCGGATTCGTCAGAAACTATCGACGGGGTCATGCGGCTTGAGAGAATGCGGAGAGAGTATTTAAGAGCTTGATTGTATTTCTGACGAGCGGGAACTGTAGATGAGGAGGAATTAGGGTTTTGAGAATCGTATAGTAAGCGATGCACTAGTTCTTTAACCAGATCTACTATTCTCTGTTCGTCGTCTTCCATGGCGAACTGTAGGGAGTGGGGAGGAAGAAGAGACGGGGGTTGGTCTGTTTTAAGGTTTTCCTGCTTTTTGATTTTAATTTTAGGAGGTAAATTCAGGCGTTCCCATTCAAATTTTAATGAATTCTATAAATTCTTATAGAAAAAAAAAATAAATCATTAATAAAAAATTAAATTCATGAATTTATAAAAATATTATTAGTAAAAATTTTTGAATATATTTCAAACTTAAATATACATATAAAAAACTTTCTTAAAATCCACTAAATTCATTAAAATTTATAATATTTTATAATTTATTAAAATTTCAGTTAATGAAATTCCTTCGAGTTTGCTTGTGCTCATTTTTGGTGTGTTAACGTATTTTGGAATAGTAAATTAAATAAATTTGTTGTCCGTGCAAGTTGTAGTTATAAATTAAATAATAGCACTAAATTTCACCAATTTTAGAAGCTTTCTTTCAGAATTTTTTGAACAAGTTATTAGTAAATTTGGGTCAAATTAAAGTCGATAATTTTTTTTAGTAATTTCTTTAGTGTATATCAAGATTTACTATAATCCTAATAACTAGTACACGAACATGGGCCAAATTAAAACATCAATCATCAAACAAATAAATACAGAAGAGTTCGAGAATTATGTTTTAGTACTGAAAGATGGCTAAGTTTTCGTGTTCATTTCTGTGGCTTCTTCTCCTTCTCGTCTCAGGTTCGTCTTTCTTTTCATGTCATCTCCACAACTTCGTACCAACCAACACGACAAATTTAGTATAATATTGAAAAGTAAATTGTTAAGTTTTTTCTTCTTGTGTTTTTGCAGTTGCATTGGTAGCAGTTGAAGTGGATGCCCAGCAAAGATGTAGAAAAATATTGAATCTAATGGATGTGATCTTCCAACTTGCAAAAAGGATTGCTTCTTATCTTATACGGGAATGGAGTTTGCACTTCTGCCGGCACTTTTGGCTCTTATATTTGTTCTGCTTTTAAGATGCCGGCGCAAGTGCAAACTACATTCCCGTTATAAGATAGAAAGAAATCCTTTTTGCAAGTTGGAAGATCTCATCCATAGCATTCAATATTTTTCTGCATCTTTGCTGGGCATCCACTTCAACTGCTACCAATGCAACTGCAAAAACACGAGAAGGAGAAGAAGAAACATTTTTCTTTTCAATATTATACTAAATTTGTCGTGTTGGTTGGTACTAAGTTGTGGAGATGACACGAAAAGAAAGACGAACCTGAGACGAGAAGGAGAAGAAGCCACAGAATTGAACACGGAAACTTAGCCTTCTTTCAGTACTAAAACCTAATTCTTGAACTCTTTGTAGTTCTTTGTTTGATGAATGATGCTTTAAATTGGCCCATGTTCGTGTGCTACTTATAGTGTGGATGTTTCTCAGATTCATCAAACTTACTAGGATTATGGTAAATCTTGATATAGAACAAAGAAATTACTAAAATAAATTATTGACTTTTGACCCAAATTTACTAATAACTTGTTCAAAAATTCTGAAAGAAATCTTCTGAAATTTGTGAAATTTAACGCGATTATTCAATTTACAACTACAACTTGAACTGATGACAAATTTCAAGATTTGTAAATAATTTACTTGTTCAATGCAAATTATATATAGAAAATTTTTTATGCATCACATAATTTTGTGTAAGTAGAAGGTAAGACGGAAAGAAAGTGAGACACAACGTCGTAAATTAATTTAATGTCCATATTTTGAAATGATTTATTAAATATATTCTTCTTACTTATAGGGAATCTTGTCAAATTACATAAGGTTGACTAGAAATCTAATTTTAACAGTAATTCTAAATGAGTTAATGGAGAGAGACCAAAAGTTCCTTGACTCCCTCATTAGGTCTTCAAAAACAAATAGAGTTGGAATGGCAATCATGAGCTAGGTCTTGCAGTTGGCCTCTGGCTTCAGCTTTGGTGATAACCATAAGGTCGAGGCTGGGAGGACTTATAGATGCCTCAAATAAAGGAGAAATTATGTCTCGCTCTTCGTCTCGTCATCAAAGATAATCACGAGCGAAGCTCGAAGGATTTATGATCTTACGAAGTCCATAGCATATGTGCCCAAGGCCATTGAAATTTGACCATCCCACAAAGACGAGGGGTAAGTAATAAGAGATCCCATGCTAGTCTTGAAGAGTGAGAACTTATGTCCGTCTTTGATGATTAGATAAGAATCATGCTACATGTATATTTTCTTTGACAACAAGTTTGACATTGTGCCACATGTCTTGACATCATTTGACAGTTTTCAAAAAAAAAACACATTCCTGTCCATTTCAATTTTAAATTCAATGGAGTGTAAACCACAATTTACACAAGATAATGTACCCGTGGTTTTATCCATAAGATGATTACTAGTGAAAGCTGGCCTCCAACATTAACCACTAACGAAAGCTGTCCTTTCATGACCAGGCACCAAGCTAGCCTAGAGTGAGCGAGGACCTTCAGCTGGCCTCTGATTTCAGCATCAGAGACCATCACGAGTTAAGGTCTGGAGGGTACAAACGCCTTGAATAAACGAGGACTTACAAATGGCCTACTTCTGGTCTCCGCATAAGAGATAATCACAAGCTTAGGTTCGAGTATGGCTTTTTAAGTCACGTAAAACGTTACATAAACTGCTGTGTAGCGTTGCTCTTCAAATTTACAACTTCTTGAAATTTTTGGACTTGATAGGGCAACAAATACGGAAGATTGAGGAAGCAGTTAGAAAATAATAAATAATTAATGATCGATGACATATATTTGCTAAATTAATTATAAGTCCCATATACTTGTTTGAAAAAAAATAATCTGTCTCAATAAGGTTATTAAAATTGTGGAAGTTCTTTCAAAGTGTAACCATTTCTTACCATTTTTCCAAGTGTTTTGGTTAATTTGATCAGATGTCAAATTTTAAGATTGATAAACAAGTTAATCATTGAAGGCAATATATACTTTTGTGCACAAGATACGATCGAAAGAAAGTGATTTAAGACAATATCGTAGTTTCAATTTAATAAACAACATCGATATCTGATAAAATATATTTAATTTGTATAATTGTATGTTTGGAGAAACAACATATAACTGAATTTTATTTTGGAAAACAATACTGGTTAAATGACAATTTAGTTACCATTCTAAACGTGACTCTCTAAAACCACAAATCGCGAAGACCGATCAAAATAGAAAAGCCATAGAGACCTCTTTCCTTTACCACCGTCGAAATCTGATTGTTTGAAAATCATCATACTATTGCGGTTACAAATTGGAAGCTATAAAAAGATCAAGCAAAGATAGAATCTACAAATAATAAAACACGTAGACGACGAATTTAGAAAACCCAGTCTAATCTAAATTAATGTTTTAACTAGCCTATTTTAGAAAAATCGATTTTTTTATTTGTAATAAAGGCTAATCGAAAATAAATTAAAACAAACTAAGTAGAACGACGATTCAAGTGATTTAAATTACCAATGTTTCGGAAACGACCACAACTTAACCACGTGTTTAATATAATTCTTGATTGTCTCCCACATTCGACCAAAATTAATCTATTGTCTGCCCATAAATTTAGCAATTAAGTCCTAGTTAATTTATTATAATGTTGGTTCCTCTTCGCTTCTTCTAATAAATTACCCCAAGTCTTCCTCGTATCTAGTCCAAAGAAAATCAATTGACAATAATAGCATCAAAGCGTGAATGAATTATATTACTTTCCAACAATCAAACATACATGATATGAAATATGAAACAAAATTCAATTTAATTAATCCGAGAAGATCACCACAAACATTTAAGCACGTGAACGGAATTAAAACAAATAAAAGAAAATCACATAATATTAAAATTGAAAAATGCATTTTTTAGAACATTGAAATTAAAGTTTAATTGTCCCGAATTAAAAGTTCAAATGATGATAGGTGAAATTTAATTTGTTGACTTAGAAAAACGCACGATGATTCCGATTCTTTTAATGGTCACATCCACCATTTATGTTATGTGGTTGAACGAAAGCCTAACGAAGTTGCTAATTACTCACAAATTAAAGTACAGCGGTGCAATTGCTTCGTATTAAAGTTCAGGTTTAATGTTTATATTATCGACATGTGTGTGTGTGATCGCGCCTAATTATGATTTGATGTTGATCGTGATATTTTTAATTTGTTGGAAGGAGCCAACTTTCCAAGTATATATTCATGCTACTTATTGTCGGGTTTGATGGATAATTTGTAGACAAATTGATAAGTTACATTACAGAATGAGTCTTTTCCTAATTGCTAATGACAAAGACTGATAGCACTAGCCACAGTAAAACTCCAGCAACCGACCCTAGCGTCGCTCGTCCAAATAGGCTTAACTTGCTGCTTGAACTTGTGCCAAGGTTTGCTGTCATGCATCATCAAAAGGGTTGTTTATGAATCACAGAAGTAAACAATGAAAAATTGAAAAAAAAAAAAAAACAATGTATGCGAATAAAGAAAACTTCACCTCCAGCACTTGGGCTGCTGCCAAATTGCTTGAAAACCTGAGCCTCTGGTGAGTTTGGAGCTAGGTGTAGAAGATCTATACACAAACCAGAAATCATTGATTTAAAATCTTAAAAAGTAAAGGTGGAAGTAGAAGAAAAAGCTAAGTTGTGGTTACCAGGGCAAGCTGTGGCATTCGACTTAACGTGGCAGACAGAAGGGAGACGGAGTGCAAGCGTTGCGTTGAGTTTAAAGCCGAGGTTGGGCTCATTACGGTCTCTAACAAGGATGCAGAGACAGAGTGTGTTATTGACCATGTCTTTACCGAGCTCAGTGCAGCAACTTATACTTGGAGTTTTGACATCCCCACTTACAAAATTGAGACACGAAGATAGAGCCAGTAATTGGTTTTGGCACTGCTCTTTGTCATGGGCAAAATCTGAGCTTACACAGACAACCATCATTAGAATTACAGAGCATAACACTCGGACACCTTTCATGGCCATACCTAACTAGGACTGGGGGATCAAAATCTGTATTCTATCTTGGTTTGCTCTTGTTGTATATGTAGGCCATGGAAGCTTGTAGATCAACCAGGAGTTGATATTTTCAAATGGCATGCTTGATAAGTTACGAGCTGATTGGCAGCTATACAGGTTTCCCGATCAATAGATATGATGTTGAGACTCGATTTGTGCTTTCTTGTGCGATTGGAGCTATCTGAAACTGACATCACACTAACACTCTGCTTACTTTTCTTCACTAACTTGAGCAGAAAAATGTATTGCATCATTGGTGTGGTTTCTTGGTAGATTAGCAATCAGTATTTTATTTATACCAAAGATCAAATGAACTAGAAAACTTGAGATTATCAACTTAAACCAACTTAAAATATTATCAATCAGCAAATTTTTCACAGAACGTATCTGATAAGTAATAAGGGGACCCATACGAAGGCACATTGCAATTTTTGTTCTGCATAAGAAACAACTAATTCACTAGGGAATTGAAAGGAAATTCAATAAAAACTCCATGTGGCGATGTTACTTTAAAATAAAAATTTCGAGTTTCTAAACTTCAATGCAGGATAATATTGCACAGCAGATACTAATAATTATATTTCTATTTGCAAGAGAAAAAGAGACGAAATTCACTATTGCATTTTCATAATTTCTCTATGAGACAATGGTCGCATGATACAAAGGAGCTCATAGCAAAACATCCCACAAGGGGATACACCTACAAAGTGCATGGGAAGATGATCTATCATTCTTACAATCACTTTCTTTGCTCTTCGACATTCTGAGCAACAATTTTCGAAATTTTTCTTTAGGGTGACCTGCAGGAAACCAAATAATACACATAAGTGGAAAACTTTCTGTTGATCAGGGTGATGTGTCATCGATTATTTTGTTTTTCTACACGATTGATATCAAGAGACTTTCTAATATAGCCCGAGTAGATGGGACTAAACCATTAAATATTTTTACTCAAGTTTTTAAAGGGGAAAAAATATTAAAAAGGACGCACGACCAAAAATTGAGCACCTATGCGAGCTTTAGGCTGTTCATACCGTGGTTTTGTTGTTGTGGGGGGGGGGGGGAGGAACCAAAAATGGACAATGAAAATCAAAACATGGTTTTGATTACTGACTACACATTGTTTAGATAATTTAAGATATTCAAACAAGGAACCAGAACAGTTTATTGACAAAAGAAGAGAAGAGAACGCAGAATATATGTTCCTGAAAACAATTTAAAAGCCTTCTCCCATGTTGAGTTTGTATCAGCAACTGAATGAAACTCCAGTTGTTGACTCTTGGTTCTCATTTAAAACCGACATGTCTAAACAGATTGCCAGGTCAAACCTTTCACCAGAGTTGTTGATAGTAACAAAACCAAGGAGAATGAAGGAGAAGGGGGGATACCATCAGTAAAGAATGCTATATATATATATATATATATAAAAGCTTTGGTATACCAACAAAAGAGAATTGTTTACCTATTGTCAGCGTCTAGTTCTAGGCTTACATCGAAATCCAGCTAAGAGTGCTATATGATCTGAAGACCACTCTGGAGAAGGAAGTGCGGTATCCTTTCGCAAGCTATCCTCATCCAAGAGCTCCAATAGAGACTCCACAGTTAAGGAATCAGCTGAAACAACAAAAGCTTTTAATAATATTATATATTCACCATAACGTGCAACCATCTACAAGGTTGATCATGAGAAAATGAACATAAAATAATTAGAGGAAATGATATGACAAGAAAAATTAATAAATTAAGCAACAAAATAAAATGTAAAATTATCAATGCAAACACTGAACATCAAAAGGATGTCAAAAACCTCGTGCATACCTGAGTAGAATATGTAATCACGAGTGCCAATGAAATCTCTAGTGCAGTTTGTAAACATGGGCTCATTCGTAGCAGGATCCATTCTCCTTCTCTGTTCTAGACCAAGACCAGTTGCAACTCTTGCAAATGATGAGTATGCACTTACCTGTGGAGTAAATGTAACAAGGAGACGTATTAAGCAGATGCACACACTTCCATGTTATAACCACAAATATTAAACATTTGAAAATTTCAAAAAGCCAATACCAATGGCAGCTGATGCGTTAGTTTTGGAAAAGGGCGAAGAATTCCAAGTGGATCTAGCGCTAAATCTGGATGTAGTGGATCAACTTTCCCCATTGCAAGGAGGGAATGAGGAGCACTGCATTTTAGGATTGAACCGAATAAGTAACTAAAGCTAGTTTAGATTACAATGAAATTGTACAAGTCTCACAAGCAACCATGTAAGAAAAAGTAAACAGCAATGCACCTTCCAGGAACAGAGTTGAAATCCCCACACACCAACATTGGGATGTCTGCACTGGCAGCAATTTTTTCTAATCCTTTCAATAGTGTGTGAACCTGACATGAGAAAAATAGACTTCAAAATCTAACCTCAGCTGGGGTTAACTACATATTCAAAGAAAAGATCTAGCTGAAAAAGACCTGCCAAAGCTTCACATCCTTCAAATCTTGATGCATATTTACATGAGTGTTTGCCTGTGTTCAGACAAGTAAGAAAATACTGGTCATTAAATGCTAAAGGACTAGTGAAGAAACTAAACAAGAACGAGGATAGAAACAAAAATTGTACACTCGTGTAGAAGAGGAAGTCACTAATGAATCACATATTACTTGAAGAAAAAGATGGATATATCAATAGAGAATTATAGGAATTCCTAGGAAGTCTACAAAGCTGAGAGAGAAACACACTGCAAGAAATGATCTATTCACTAACTCACTCATTATCATGTTAAGGACAGTGTTTAGCACAAGTAACCAACAAAGAGGACGGCATGTGGAGAACTAATGCACTAGTCTACAGATACGTGTTCCTTCTCAATAAACAGAAAATGTTGAAGCCTCAGCTATAACTACACTAGTAGAAGGATGAAAAGAAAATGAACTTTGATGTTCAGCAAAATTTACTAGGCAGAACAATAGTGAATCTAAAATGGCACTGTAGCATATTTCTGCCTCCTTTTGTTATGTGAGTTTGTCTTCCACACTCGCTTAAATGTAATCAGCCTGAGAAAAAAACATTGTATAAAATATCTGGATTGAATCCACTCTTAAGGCTCGCCTCAGAGCGAGAAAAACAAAAAATGCTTCAAGGCACTAATTGTGAGGTAATTTTTTGGAAGCCCACACCTCAGTGCATTGAATGTGTAACATGCGATCCTTAACTCTCCAGACTTATTTATTTTGCTTTAAATGTGTGCCCACAAGACATTAAAAGTCTGATTGACCCACTCTGGTAATAGCCCACTGCCCTGTTATTCCGAAAAAAAATTGAAAATTGTGTTTTCTAATTAACCCACCTTAGAATCACATATTACTAAAATATTAAAAGTCCTGTTTCTTATAACCTCACTTTGGGAGTAATTCATTGGGTCACCAACAAAAGTTATGTTACTATATAATTTTTTCTTTTGTTATTTCCCCACATTTAAATTTTTTCTATTATGAATTTTTAAGATTCTTTAAGATATATTATGAACCTTTTTGGATTTTAATATTTTTTCGACATCTTTTTATTTTACAGTGAGGCTTCTGCCTCGAGGCTCACACATCGCCTCACGGATCCCTGATGAACCCATTTTAAATACAAAGGGAAAGTATTGGAACACCATTGCTCCCTCATATCTCATAAGTTAAGATGCTCGGACTCTCCAAAAATGAAAAAGTATCCATGTCGACACGACACGACATGGATACTAACATAGGATATGGATCGGATCCTGGGATTTGCATTCGGACACGACAGCAAAAGAGAGAAGATGGTGGAGTTGGGAAGTCTTGATTCTAGATTTCCGCCTCTCGCTCGGTGGGGGGTGACCTAATAGGTTGAGGTGGGTAGGACCGAATTTTGGAATTGTTATATTGGCTGCACTCTTGTAAATCAAATTATAAAGTTAATAAAATTTTATTGAAATAAGTTTTATGGTCAAACTTATTTTATTTGAGTTTTTTT
This sequence comes from Fraxinus quadrangulata, assembly GCA_903798255.1. Classification (NCBI taxonomy): domain Eukaryota; kingdom Viridiplantae; phylum Streptophyta; class Magnoliopsida; order Lamiales; family Oleaceae; genus Fraxinus; species Fraxinus quadrangulata. Next base: position 242,516 of record CAIGRB010111817.1, read on the forward strand.
TTTTTTTTAAACTTTTTAACTTCTTATATTTTATCTGTGCGAATTTTTATTTTATAATTAAAATAATTTAGTGCTATATCTTTTATATTTTTTTATTAAATTTATTTATTTCTATAATTGTTTTTAACTAATACACGGGAATTGATTTCTTCTTTAATTTTTCTGTAAAGAATTTATTTTAGCTTTAAATTTAAATTGATTTCAAATTATAATTCAATTGTTTAAATTAATTTTATCGAAAGAGTTGATAAACATATTAATTTATGAGTTCATTTTTTATCAGTAATATTAGTTAATTTATGTATAAGTAAATGAAAATTTAAATTGATTTTATTCAAAACGTTGTCCAATACTTATATTTGAGTTCCTTGGTGTACCAAATTATTATCATTTTTATTTCTATTGATGTCAATTTTTAAATATAGTAATTAAAACATCACAAATTCAGTATTATTAATTATAAAACTATAAATACTTATATTACAATAAAATAAAATAATTGTTATGTCATTTTTATTAAAAAAAAATTTGTAAGATGGATCATCGAACCCGTATCCAAAATTCGAATAATTTTTAACCATATTTCCATATCTTAATCTTAATTTTAATTTTTAAAATGAAAAGGATCCGACTCTTAGCTATGTAATCGTATCCGACACCTGCACTCGAGTCCGAGAATCATAGCTCATAAGCAATCCCCCATTCCCTACATTGGCATTGCCGGATGAAAGGAAAGGCTACTCACACTATCCAATCGTGATTCCTTCCTCTTCCAGACCATACAATCTTGACACTAATAAACATCTAATGCTGTCATAACATCATTTGCTGTCGGATACACTCAAAGATGGGCAATCAATGTGACCATGCCTCTACACCTGACATTTTCCCTCTCACTAGAATTCCTAAAGCCCTATATGTCTTTATTCCATCATTCCCTAGCCATCCACGAGAAGCCTAATCAACTAAACTCATAGCAGAAAAGCAAGATGAATAAAAAAGAGCCTCAAAGTAGTCCAGTGCGTTTTCTCATTTATTTGCTGAGACATAGTAACATTTCTTTTCAAGGTGGAGATAGAGGTCGCCCTAATTCAATATTAGACAACATGTACTGAAGAGTTGAGCCCAGCAAGAATTAAAGAACCGTGAGTGGCCACAAATCAGTAACACATAGGGTAATATGTAGGCAAACATCAAAATAAAAGAAAGAAGGCAAGAAGCAATCAGCTGTGCAATAGATGGCATTGACATCAAATACAAATAAATGCAATGACACAATGGGAATTTCATTCCCAATAACTTACCACACAAACAAGCTGGCGTTTCCCAGGGTTATCGACTCCCAGGTTGCTGAATTTGGCCTCTAGAACAACAATTAACGCAACATTATCCTATATGAAAAAGGGGTGGAGTCAGAAATTTCCATTCGAAAAGTAACAGTAAAAATTGTAAGGTCCAGGGGAAGAAAGATGAGCTTTTAAAAACGTTACAGTACCTTTACCAATCTATTTAGGGCAGTATTTTTCTGAGCACTTGGAACCACAGCATCAGTAAGAGATTGTGCGGCTTTGTTAAATTCAACCTACACAAAAGATATTAGCATATCTATGATTAAAACAAATAGAAAGGATTAAAACAATACATAGGCCAAGCTTCCCACCTCATATTTTTTGACATGTGAAAATTTATCCCGGCGGAAGAAGGTAGCACAACCATCAATACTCTTGACATCTCCACTATAAACCTGCAAACAGCAATAGAATCATATGTTAGTTACAGAACAATTTCCAAATGACGGGTCAATAGATGGTTTGACCAACCTCTGCAGTTTTCCTTTTAAACAGAGCTTGATAGCCATGTTTGTCCAGCTCAGGTGCAAAGAATTCCTCAAAGTGGTCACTTTGGACCTGCAGACGAAAGGTCCAAAACACCAAGAATCAGCTTTGTATCATTTTAGCATGGATGACAAGCAAAGGTTCACAAACAAATGTTCTCTTAGAAGTGCAAAAATAATACTCCAGTAGGCTAACTAACTTGAAAGAGAAGCCATTTCTACATAGAAGAAAATTGACTCCACCTGAGAAAATTGGGAAGAAAAGATGGCAAAAAACTTTCTGGAAAATAATTATTTAACTAAAAGCTCAAGCAAAGACTTGTCAAGAAATATTTGGTTTTGCCTTTTAGTACACATGAGTACGAGTGCTATCTTAAATTTTGTACAAGAAAGATAGAAAATGCATCCTTCACCTTCATTCCTAAGCTGAAAATGACTACTCAGCTACAACAGAATGGCTTAACAAGAATGGCAACATTCAAAATCATGTGGATGCTATAACATTTAAAGCATCTTTTGAAATAAAAATGGTTCCTAAACTAGGAAAAAAAGGTAAAAAACACTCCATTCATATCATCAAACAGGCAAATGCCTAACAAAACATCAAAGATTTTAGATAGAACCAGGTCAACTGTCTATACAGTAAACACGTGCCACATTTCTTCTTAAGTTTCAAATTCTTCTGTCAAAAACATTTCCAGTGTTACGACAGTAACAATACTTAAATCTCTCATAAAATGTATTTCTAAAGCTTCAGTAAAGCAAAAGCCAGTTTCTCGTGTTATTACTTACCTCTTGAAGACAAACAATGTCAGCACGGTAGCCAACTATTTCTCTCAATAGATTTTGCCTACGATAAGCCCAAGAAAGAGCCCAAGGAGGGCAATAGCTGTATAATTCAATTGTGGCGTATACTTCTGATAAAATGTTGTATGAGAGCACCGTAAATGTTCCAACAGATGATATACGACCATCCACATCAAAATGCCCTGGCACATCAATGCCACTAACTGGAATCAAGCGACGGGGACTGGGAGATGGAGCTGGAATCACGCGGGAAGTCATTATTGTACTTGAATGTGCCACAGCTGATTTTGTCTCAGCATCTACCACAACACACTCAAACTTAAGTACATGGCCAATATCATCAGCTGTAGGTGTATATGTCTTCGAGCGTCCAACTTCAAACATCATTTCACCATCACTCGTCTGAATAGCAGCAGGATACAAAGTTGTGCTACTCCCCAAGCTGGAACTTGACTGCGATGCAGACAAGCTCGTATTAACCACACCAGTTCCTGAATTACCTTGACCATTAATGCGTGCAAATACTTCTTCCTCCTCATTTCCATTTTCATTCACAGCACTAGCAGCACGCTCATGAAGGAGACGATGATGTTGCCATGCATCTGAAAAACACTTGGACGAGCAATGGTAACTTTTAGAAACCAGTATTTTGGCTTTAACGCATCCAATACACTGTAATGTAGCTTGTTCCGATGGGTGTACACTACAGACTGCAACCTTTTTATCACTTTGTACACGATACCTGCATATTTATTTGTACGTCAAGAAATTACTCACAAACAACCATGCATAAAAGATGGACACAATTGATTCTATCACCAATCTGTAACAAAAGCCACAAAACTCACCCATTTATGAATACAAATGGCCAAAATATCAGTGATAGTAAAAATGATTTATCGTACCTAATGAGACAGATGGAAGAATAGCATTTCAAGACATTTAGCTGAAGAATTTTCTATGGAGCTAAATATGTAGTGGGCAGAGTGCAAAGTCACAAAGAGAAATGAAATAGCAACTACACATTTCCAGTAAATGCCGGATATCATGAGTTTATTTAAAGCCACTATCTTTAAATCCCCATCAAATATTGAAGCCACTAAAGATTTTATACTAGGAAATATTACACATAATACTCCAGCAGAGTATGAAACATGGCACTGAGTTGTAGCTAACGCAATATTAGCACGTTAATCTTTTATGTGCAGATCATTATGTTGCCTTTAAACACTGGGACAGATAGAAGTCCAAAAGCATAATTAAGAAAGTACAAAAACCACATGCACATTCCGGGGACACAAAACAAGATATTAACTGTGAATATTGAGAAGGTAAAAATTATCTCTGAACAGCAGGCAAAACCGAAAAGGTGAAAATTTGTCAGCATCAGTCATAACTGACAAGGCAACACCTATTGATTGAAAGCATGGAAAACTGCAGTAAAAAGAGTTTTTTTTTAAAAAAAAAAAAAAAGAACAGGGAAAAGCAATTTGAAAACCCCTTAACCCATTATTGCAAGGTATGTTTTCCAACAGAATACCCAGTCTAATATCATGATTTTCGTCTTTGTATTTCCCTATAATTTATTATTTTCCCTGATTGGAATTAACAGCAAATGACTTTCCACCATCTTCACACTCATTACCCAACATGAATTGTAGAGTAATAACAAGAAAACGATGTTACAAATGTTCTTGTCTGTCTTATTTATATCACAATCTAGTCATAGAAAATTAACTGAGTTTCAAGAAAATAACAATAAAAAAAATCTGCAAAGACTATAGCTAAGCTGGACGGGCATGTATAAAACAAAACGAGATATCCCGGAATCAAATGGTAATACCTCTAAGCACTCAATTAAGAAGCAAAACATATGATGATAAAATAATTGTAAGAAACTAACCATCTGTATTTTAAGAACTGGCCATCAAGGGGATTGAACTCGTTTACATCCTCAGTGATGACAGACTTGTCGGTCCGCTTCAAGATCACGTAGGGCGTCAGCTCGCACCCTACGATCGGAATGTCCGATGGAAGGTGCAACCGAAGCACACTCAGCATTTTTCACAAAGCTCTCTAGATTTCAATGATGCAAACTCTTCTCCTGCCACCGTTCCTTCAAACCCTAACCCAAAGAAAGCAAAAATTAGATATTCAAGCATCAACCACTGGCGGACTTGTGGGGGATCCGCCATCACCTGTCTCCGGCGCCAATCGCCAGACTTGCGCTCTGTCTGTTTATTAAAACCCTAAATAATGAAATTAAGAATTATCAAACAAATATGGCCGAGTGAAGATCTACAGAAATGAGGGGGAATTGAATCGAAATGCTGAGGATGGATACTTTAGAGGGAATTGATAGATTGGCCTTTGTTTGCCTGATATTTTTCGATACAAGAGAAAGAACTAAAAAGGGATCGATTGATCAATAAGGGTTTTACAGAGAGACTAACTGAAAAATAGGAGAGAAGGAAAGGGGGAGGTGTCTTTGCGCGACTATTTTGTGTCATAATCTATTAATTAAATCTATATAAATAAGGGAAATTTACATTTTCATCCCTAACCTTTATAAAATGTAACAAATCTACTTTCAACACTTTTACATAAGCAAGCGTCAATCTTTCGATTACGTAACAGAACTCGTTACTTCTTTCATTTTGGCAATTAAATAACTGATTTTTCCATCTCTTTAAATAAGAAAAAATAGTAACAAAACGATATAAAATAAGAAAAATCACGGGTAGAGTTCTATTACTTTTCAAAAAGTAAAATAAATCTTATTTAAAATAGTTAAATACATAAAAAAATAAATTAAAAAATTTCATCTTCCCAAACCAAGTTGACTCACTCGTCCTAATCTATCCCTACTAGCGGCCAAATACTAGCCTGATATAAAACTAATGAATTGATTTTTTATTTTTTGCTTAAAGATAATAATGGATTGACTTCTTTTTATTTTATAATGTCTATAATTTAATTAAATTAATCGTGAATATAAATGCAAGAACATGGTATATTTTAGGTAATTATCCTCTGTGATACATGCACTTATATCCCTATAATTTATTCATTTTTTTCTTTTTTTACGGCATTGAAACATTTGATTAATAAGAAATATTTGTCTGGCGGTGGTCAATTTCTTCTTCTTCTTCTTTTTACGTGTTAATATGTATTTAATTATTTTAAGTAATATTTTTTTGTACTTTTTTTAAAAATTATGGGATATCGTGTACAATTTTTTCCTGCGTCGGTTTATTACTTTTAACGAGTTCATTTAAAAAATAAGGGCAACCTCATCATTTAATGGTCAAAATAGAGGAATTGACAAGTTTTGTTACATAATTGAAAGGTCGAGGATGAATCATACTAAATTAGAAGTTGTGAATAAATTTATTATATTTCACAAAGGATGAGGATGAAAATAAAAATATATGGAGAAGATAACTATGATGTCTTAAAATATCTTATTTTTGTTCAGCGTTAATTTTTTATTTTTTTTCCCTCTTGATAACTCTAAACTAAGTAGTAGACTGAAAAATTAAATTATTTTGCGAGGTTGCGCAGAATTTCTTATTTATATATTTTTTATTAGACGTCATTTTCAGTTATGAGTCCTTATTTGGTGAAGATTAAAATCAAATTTTTATTTAAAATTAATAAAATGTGTAGTTAAAATTAATAAATTATATTAAATTCAAAATTTTAATTTTTATCAAATAAAGACTAAATTTATGCAAATGCAAATATTTTAGTTAACTTCTGCAATTTCTTTCTTTATTCAGTAAATCTGACATTTTATCAAATTTACCAAAGAGTAAATTACATGAACATTTTAATTATTAAAAAAAAAAAAGGAAGCGAAAGATTAAAAATAAATCATGAATCAACGAAGTCCTCTTGGAGACTTTCTTAAAGAGAACTTCGTGTAAATACCATGAAATAAAGTTGAAACCAAGAGGCATGATCCAAAATAAATCTTTACTATTCCATAGGATTTTTGTTCTGGTTACAAGGAGGACTTTTCTCGCTTGAAGCGCCTCGACTCAAGTTTATGTTGTAGGATTGAGTGAGGTGACCATAAAAGCAAGCACATCAAATAAATGAAAGAGGAAACTGTGGTATGTCATTCAACACAAAATTTCAATGGAGTTGTGCCTCCACATACATTGTAAATCGAAAAAAGTTTAAGGACACAAGCTGTTCATAATAAATTACCCAGACAAGGATTAGCCCAAATGAAAGCTTAACTCAATAGTCTCCCTTCAGATCATTGACAACATCGTATGGAATAGGCGTTACGGTTTCCAAAGTAGCGCCTTCCACCATGAAGCCGGATTTTGGTCCCCGAGGCTGCCTTTTGGTGGTTATAACCTCTCCAAGAGCCTTCGCCTCAGCCTCCAACTTATCATTCAACTTGATTTTCAGCAGGAATTCGTTGTGGCGCCTACTGGGCTGGACGTGCTCCACACGCACATGTATCCTCTTCTTGGTTATCCTATTACGAACCTGAATTCATACACAAGCACAACATTTTATTTCCAATGTCTTCAAGGTTCAATAAATGACAGACCAAGGTGGATTCATGTTGAACGTTGACGGGTTGCTCAATTCGTCAGCTATTGGAATTGTTCCCCAATTATCACCATTTCGAGTCCTTCAGGGTCACTGAGGTGAGTATCTACTGTAAACTTCGAGGTCTCGCGGAATTAGTCAAGGTGCGCGCAAGTTGGTTCGGACGCCCACATTGTTATCAAAAAAAGGTGGATTCATGGTGGTTAAACAGACAAAAAGAGCTGGTCAAAAATTGAATATTTATAAAGAAATAGGCCAATGTTGAAGGGAGAGACGGAGGGATCTTGATTCAATGGCATCCCTTGCAAGCCTTCTAAGATTGGATGCCTATCGTCTTTCCTTTCTATCCTTGAAAGCGAGAGGCGAAAGGAGCTTCTATTCCAAGTTACAACTTCTTCCTTTCTTTTTTAGGCTTTCTAGCCAAAGTCCACAGGAAAAGGATTCGTGAACCAGAGCAGCGGAAATGGAATATATTTTCTATCTAAAACATTTCCTTCTTCTCTTTATTTAATTACAATCTACAACCCCAAAAACAATTGCATAGAGTACAGTTAAACGTAAAGCAAAAATTGCAATTCTACATTAAACTGGATATAAATCATACTGGTTATTAAAGGAAACGCGAATTAGGTGACCAAAATCGAGGTTCCTTTTTTGTATAATCGAGTTGAATTGCTTGATTACCAACAAAATATTGAATGGATGGACCTGCTGTTGATTTTCAACGCCGATTGTTCGCTTGGTGATGTTCCAGACCCGAGCGGTGCAGCCATGTAGAACTTATGGGGCATGCCCTTTTGAATGGACCCATTCACCCTGACATCCACATAATCCCCAAATTTGTGGTCCCAAGTGGACCGAGAACGGTGTCGGACCATTCTTCCAGAAGGGCCTTGCGAACAGATACCGAGTTCGTGCCCTCAAACCGTGTCCCGCCGGCATTTTTTCTCGGATTGGCGAGGCAGGAAGTGACTGCAAATTTGAAAGGGATGGGTCATATCGGTAAAATAGTTAGGGCTTTAGGATGGGCTTGCTGTTTTTCAGTAGGCCCAAAAGGCTGATGCAGATCACATCATCTTACTAGACTTGAATGGTATACATGGGCTTGACAATGGGCTGGCTCAACCAATATTATAAAGTGGTAATTACATGAAACCCTATTTTTTAATATTCAATTTCAAAAATCAGATTTCAAGTTTTAATTTTCAAAAATGAGATATTTTATATATAGATACAGATTTTTTATATTTAATTAAATATT
>CAIGRB010111817.1:252523-276295 GCA_903798255.1 Fraxinus quadrangulata
AACCATTTTGTTATCCGTGACTTAAAAATTATATAATCTGTGACCGTGAAAAAATATGTGACCAACTGATTTGGAAGTCTGTGACCGTGTGATCTATAAATTTTGATATGTGACCAGCTAATTTTGAAAATTTTGACCAACGAATTAATTGTGACCTATAAAATTTTTGAACTGTGACCGTAAAATAGTCGACTAAACGGTCGCTGGAATTAGAGTAGTCATCGGAGTAATCGTTGGTATCGGAGTAGTCGTCGGAACGATCGTCCGAGCGGTATGGGTAGTGGAGGTGGGGTGGGTTATATGTCAAATATCTGATTTTTGAAATTTAAAAGTTGTTTTCTTATTTTTGAAATAATGTATAGTTAAAGTGAGATTTATGAATTTTTCCCTATTACAAAATTGGACTATACTTATTCGGACGCTATTGGATACTCTTCCACAAAAAGTATGAAATGTACACATTTTAACTAATTCAATGTGAAAAATGGGATTGTTCCATCGACACAATTTGGATAAAATTGAGCAAAAAGTTCTCGAGTCAAGATAAATTCATGAGGAAACGGTGAATTCTAGGACAATTTCAGTTATCAAGATACGCTCAAAAGTTTGAAGTAAAATTGTGAGGATAAAGGTTCAACCAATGTAGTTTTGAATGTATGACGTTAGTCTTAAAGAGGTGTAAATCTTTCTTTCCCAACTACATTGAATTAATCCAGTTATTTTCTATCAAGATAACTTATCATGAAAAACTCAATAGTTGGTGATATGGTGACATGGAAGTTAGTGACCAAAGCTTCAATGAATGGGCAATTATAATTATAACGTTTTTAAGCAAATATTCCTGCAAAAGAAGAATTTAATTCACGTTAATGTAGAGCTATGTGTTGTTTTGAGGTTTCCCATAAAACTAGCTCTAACCTAGCCCCCGAAGAAATGTTTAGAATCAACACTCCGACTACCCTTGGTCTACAAGAGTGAGGCGGGCCCGGCTAATGCGATGAGAAATGCGAAGTTTTCACTAAAATACAAATAAACCAATCAAAGAGTGCAAAGTTATATTATAACTTATTTTGTTGAACTACATATGTTGAATCATTTTAAAGCAAAATAAAGTTTTCGATTCTTGGTTAGGGAAAAAGGTTCGATATTTTGCTTTAGCCACTTGAATCATTAGTCGTTCTCTATTTCTCTTGAACTGGAATACAGACGAACCTTTATTCTCCTTTAAACAAAGATACCTCATTTAAAAAAGAAAGAAATGAATCAAACCTAAGTCATGACCATGGTTCATGTCTCGGACCAAGACCTAATAGTTGATGTTCGAAGCCTGTTCCCACTAGGCTGCACCCTTCTATATGTGGTTTTGAAGGGTTACAAGCCATAACTGCCTCAATTCTAACCCTCTCTAAAACTTTTTGTCAAAACAAAATTATATCTCAAATTTAATATTAAGTTGGTGATTTGTTTTCTAATTATGGCATGTTTAGCACTTGTTTGATGGCCATTATTTGGCCAAAATAATTTTTGAATAGTGATTTTTAGGAAATTGTGAAATTGAAGAGTATGAAAAAAAATTGGATTTATGTGCAGAATATTAATTATGAAAAAAAATTGGATTTATGTGCAGATTTATTTATTTATTTATTTATTTTATGTAAATGTATAGTTGAAAATAATTATGTAAAAAAATGAATTTTTAAATCATAGTTGTGATGTAGGGGCTTAGTAAGATTGATCCGTAATAATAATATTTTAAGTATCACGTGAGTTGAGAATTGATTTTTGAACGATAACACATTCACTTTTGTTTAAGGGCTTTGGTACATATACATCAATTGTTACATAATGCTCGAATAACGTCACCAACCAATTACATAATATCAATTGTACATTATGCAATCATTAATGTAATATTTGATGTACAAGTTGAATAATCTAAAATTTGATTACTCTAGATTTGTCCCTTAATTAATATTATCATTAATGAACTCTCATTTAATACTTTAGTTTACGTATTCAATTTGTACACGTTTTTTAACCCCCAAGCATGCATTTGCCCACACTATGACACCAACAAACCTCTTATTATGAAATTATGGATTTCAATATATTTAGCTCGTCAATTTTTTAAATACATGCTCAAATTATAGCCTCTATTTGGTAGAGATTAAAATTAGATTTTTCTTAGATTTTGATAAAAGTTGATAAAATGTATAGTTGAAAAGTTGTGGATCCTATGAAATGCGAAATTAAAATGATTTTGATTGCCTGAGAAGGTGGAAAGAGTCGCGCACAACCAAGCAAGCTCGCTGGAAACAACCTCGGCCATACAATTAACATCCTCCTGTGTAGAAGCTTAAGAATCACACGATGTAGATTGCCTTCAAGAACAGTCACGTTCTCAGACTTCATTATCTATATCTATATTGATACTATATTAGGCCCATGTCTGGTACAAATTAAAATTTAAGTCAAAGTCAACAATTAATTTTAACTACATATTTTATGAGTTTCACAAATTTTCAACTACATATCTCATCATCTTCTATTAAAATCTCACATGAGTTGAGAATCATTTAATTTGGACGATTTTATCATAAGTATTTTTAGATTATTTCAATAATATATTTCCATAAATGCGCCTATTATTAAGAGTTTGGTTTAAAAGTAAGATTAAAATTAAGTCAAAATCAATAATTTATAATGATGAAATATTAGTGATGTGACAGTTTATATGGAGTAATGTGATTAGACAATTCAATTTTGATGAGAGAGAGAAATATGAAGATAATGCATTGTCACATCACAAATATTCTATCATCATCATGATAAATAACATTACTCTTAATTATAACCACACATTTTATGAAATTTATAACTTTTTAACCAAATATTTCATCTGTTTTTTTTTTTTCCAAATCATGAACTTAGTGGGTGGAGTTGGTGCAACTTTTTAACTTGATGAAAGCCAAGAGACCTCCATTAATATTGAAATATAAATAAAATTTTATTGTGTGCGCATTTATTTGAGTGTTATTTATGTATTTTAATAATTCGAGATTAAGTCATTGTTTGATTCCCATTATTTTAAAATCCATTTTTTCTCCAACTTCTTTTTAATCATATATTTTAAAATAAAATATTTTATACGTAAATTCAAAAAAAAATTATATTTTTTAACCATATATTTTTTACCAATTTATTATTACAAAATTCATTTTAATGAAATAATTGGCGTCAAACATAAGCTAAGTTGAATCTATACATAAATGAATTTGTGTTAGTAATTGATACACGTGTGTTAGAATAATTACATTCTTTGAAAATCCTACAAAAATTCACGCAATATTACACACGTTGTAAGAAGTCAATCCTAGAGAAAAGTAATTTTTTAAAATATGGAGGTTATTGACCTAATTTTACTTTTTCCAAAATTCTACATTTGTCTCCGTTTTTCTGCGATGGCGACGGGGCACGACCCAAGAATCCTTGGCAAACTAGAATTTTCCACGCTATGTGGTTCCTTTTTCTTCTGCACTTTGATTTTGGAATTGTTCTTTTATATTCTTATTATTAGCCCTTTTGAGTTAGTTTCATATTTTGTCACAACTTTTAGTAAAATCTTAATTGCACCACCCAACTTTAATTTGTCTCAAAGTTAGCAAACTAGCTTTTGATATTAGTCACCGTGTAAACTTCCGTTATTCTAAAATGACAAACGTTTCCAGATAAATATTACTTCATCCGTCCCATTGATATATGCTCACTTTCCTTATTTTCTTATCATAATTATATAGTCTTGTTTCTTTATTAAAAATATTTTGTTTTGTTCATTTATTATTTATTTTATTACTACTTTCAATAATAATTTACTATTAGTTATTGATAATTAAATGAGGGTAAAGTATGAAAATTTTTGCTAAAAATTATTTTTTCAATATAAGATTTCTTAATTCGTGTGAAAAACAAAATAAGTCAATATAAATGGGACGGAGGGAGTGATATTTAATCACAAATGAGGGCTAATGAAAATAAATTGAAGCTTAGTAATATGATTAAGATAAATCAAAGTTGAGTTACCAAAACTGAATTAACACCATCTCTTTTTTACTGTTCAAGATTCTAGAAGAGAATAAATTTCAAAACAAATACCAATTCTGGTTTCAAAACCTTTCCATGGTCAAATCAACGTAGCGTACAATCCTTGAAAACGAAAAACCAATAATGAAATTGAGTGAAAAGAAATAAATTTTAGGAAATTAAATTGATAGAACTTATTTTACTGAGAATTGTTAATTAATTGTGTTTGATTGGTATAATTTTGCACTTAAAAAATATTGAAATTTTGAATTTTTTGGTGTTCGTTTGACTTTATTTTCAATGAAAATTATCCATTAAAGGGATATAATTTATTACAATTGGGGATGAAATTTGTTTCAATTACTAAAAAAAAAAATTAAAAAAAAAAGTTGCCTACAAAAGTTTTTTCCACCAAATTCATGGGAAAAACTTTTCTTCAAAAAACAAGAATATGGAAAACCAAGAGAAATGTAGAAAACCAAATCCATGAAAAATTAAGTCAATCAAACATGCAAAAATATGAAAATAGAATTTAATTTCCATCTTCCATGGAAGATAATGTCAAATCAAACAAGGTCTTAGTGTCCGTTTGATTGAAAAAATGAAATTTGGATAGAAATAAAATAAATTTCAATGAATTATTTTCCTGGAAATTGTCCATTAATTGTGTGTGATTAATATAATTTTTCACGTGAAAAATATAGAATTTTTAAATCTTTTGGTGTTCGTTTGACTTTATTTTATATGAAAATTGTCCATTAAATTGATAAAAAATATTACAATTGGGGATATAATTTGTTTCCATTAAAAAAAAAAAGAATAAAGTAGGCTGGAAAATCAAATCCTACCAAATTGGTGGGAATTGATTTTCCTCAAAACCATGGAATTGGAACCGTGTGAGGCAAAAGTGGGAAAATGAATTGCCAAGAAAATTTTCCTAATCAAACAAGACTTTTAGTGGAATGCGAAATTTCATTTCCAAGTTTTATGGAAAAATTGTCAAATCAAACAGGGCCTTAGTGAATTCATGAGGAAATTAAACGCGTACCAGTCAGTTCTACCGCATTTTTTACGACTTATAATTGATTAAAATTCACGTAGAACAATTAAGCAGATATTATCTTTATTGATCTTGAAACTATTTAAATCACCACCTAGTCATAACATAAACGAAATAGTACTTACCAACGTACATAGCATGTTAAATGAAAATTTAAATAGTTCCACCAAATTTTCTATCTATAATGTAAACGCTGTGACCCCGTGAACCAACTTTTTCCTTATAAAGGTGAAATTTTCCTTATATAAGAAGGTCTTCAAACTAGTGCCATCTTACTTTCTCGTCTATTGAAAATCCCTCTCTACAGCAACTAACCTTAATTTCCACCATGGCCAATGCAGACCTAAAACTCATTCCCACCATTTTTATACTTGTATTTCTTTCCAGCTTCATAATCCCGGGACGTAATTGTCAAGAATTTTCAAGAAAATTATCTAAGAAAGAATTTGGCCTCCAAAGAGAAAAACTAAGCCACCTCCACTTCTACTTCCATGACATAGTAAGCGGCCGAAATCCCACCGCCGTCCGTGTGGCTTCCGCCGCCATGACAAACACCTCCTCCAGCTTGTTCGGCGCGGTGGTGATGATGGACGATCCTTTGACAGTCGGCCCAAACATGACCTCCAAACTTGTCGGAAGGGCACAAGGCATTTATGCATCGGCGGATTTGGATGAAATCGGTCTTTTGATGGTTTTGAACTTCGCTTTTGTTGAAAGCAAGTACAATGGCAGTACCCTCAGCGTGTTGGGCCGGAACAAGGTGTTTTCCGCCGTGAGGGAGTTGCCCATTGTCGGCGGAAGTGGGTTTTTCCGATTTGCTCGTGGCTATGCTCAGGCAAAGACTCACTATGCTGATTTACAAACTGGGGATGCCATTGTAGAGTACAACGTCTATGTCTTCCATTATTGACCTATCCCTTGTGCAACTTTTGGTAGTATTTTCTGATGTTTTCAAAAGTGTAATGTTATTTGCAGTCGTTCACTACTGTAGTCGTTATACGGTAGTGAGCGTCTGCAAATAGCAAATTAGTTTTATAAATGTGCTTTGTACGTTGTTGTATGAGACGACACTTCATGGCTTCCATATTTAATAGTTGAAAAAAATTCTCAATAAGAATTATTTTACTTTGTTGGTAATTCAGCTAAGTGTTCATAAAGATCATACAAATAATATATTCTACAAATATTTAAAAAATTAATCAATTAATATCCTCGTAAAATGCACATTACACCAAACATGCACTAATTGAAAATTAACGCTAGTAATCATTAATACAAAATGTGATTCACTTATTTGGTATAAAATGTATCGAGACATGTGAGAACCCCTTCTTTCATTTTTAAGGTTCTTTTCCTCAAGCTTGATCACTAATATTTTTATTTACACGGTCAAGAAATATCATAAAAAGAAAGCGAACCATTCATTTGGACATGTTGATTCCATCATCTAGTGATTTAAAACGTCTCTCTTTAATTCTTTGAAGGAGGAGACAACGAAGATTTGAAATTCCCTTTCCTAGTGCTCCAACAATAAAATTGTCAAAGATCTAGAATTTGATTTGGTTTCAAGTCAATTTGGATTTCAAGCAAGAATTTTGACCGTTGAATTTTGTGGTTGAAAAATGCATTACGAACCCAACTACCCCTAAATTCCACACCACCTTCAATTTTAGCATTTGGCAACGTATTAATGAATAAATCTGGTACATGAAATTTTGCACAAAAAGACAGCAAAATCTGTGCAAAAACCCTGTACTTATAGCATTTCTGTGTATTAATTAGTAAGAATGGTCTCATCCCAAAGGTTTTCAAAAATTTGAAGGAGGCCATTCAAGAATCCTTCTCTCTTTTTAATTTTTTGGTGCTCATGATTAGATCTTTTAGTTAAAAACAGTGAAGAAGAATAAAAGCCCAATCCTAATACAAAAACCATGTAGTATCTAGAATAAAAGCCCAATCCCAATACAAAAACCATGTAGTATCTAGTGCTATTCAACTTTTATTTCCAAATAATCATTTATGTTTTTATTAGTAAAACTTTATGTTGAATTGTCTAAGTGAAAAATTATTTCGATTCTACATGATGGAATTGTCGAGGTACTGGAATGTTGTATTAACAAGATTCATCTTTTAAGATTGAACTCAAGTCCCAGTACATTTATGCTTGATAGTTGTGTCACTGAAATTTTTACTTGGCTGCCTAACGGAATTAAAGATTTCTTCACTATGTTAGTTTAAGAGGGTAACTCCAATTAACCATTTATGAAAGGAAAAAATCATTTGTTTCAAATTAAGACATTAGGCTTTACAAGATTTCTTAATGTATTTGAATTCAGTTTTTCTACAGTTATTCTTTATTATTGTAGGGTTTGAGGACTTCAACAATATTCTCGACGTAGGAGATGCAACCTCCTTTTCAAAAGCTCAGGACCGATATCATTATGAATTTAGGATCAAACTCGAAAATTTACCTCACGCACTATTCGTTTGCTTTCCAGCCCCCTTACTCAACAGGCTCATCCACATCGCTTCTACTTTTCTATCTTATATGAATTCTCGATTTTGTCATGCGGTCCCGGTGTTAATGGATTTTGTGCAGGCCGTTAGACCCATTTCTGCTACAATCAAAATTGGTGCATTATGGTTTACACTTTGTCACGTGCAAAGTGTCATTTGTTAGTTTTAAAACAAATAGTTTTTCATTCAATTACTTTTTTACAACAAGGCAAATGTCATTAATGATGTCAACCCTGGAATGTACAAACGGTATAATCCTTTCTGCTATGCTCTTTTATCTTTTTGTCTCTCTACGCATGGTATGCCCACTTTGCAACTCTTAAGAGTGTGAATACATAGGTTAGATGCAGCATAGTACTTTTTTGTGGGTTCTTCTTTTTCCTTTCTTGATTTCTTTTGTTGTTTCATTGAACCCCAGCCCCCACCTTCTCTAAAAAGTACCCTTCAACAATAACACTGATGGAATGTTTCATCATATAATGTTCACAACGGCATACAAAACCTCGACCACACTTTTTACATAGGATTTAAACGTGGGTGCGCAAGTGTACTCGATTTGTAAATGCAGGCATTCTTGCTTACCTACCCACCATCTCCAGGCTCCAGCCAGAAGCCATGTTGACCCACCCACCATATATATCTGCCCACTGCCCACTATCCAAACTGTCAACCTCGTTTCCTAGCTTTATAGAGTTGTGGGCCGATGTTTCTTAAATTCACCGGTCTCTGTTTGTGGCATTGTGGTCCTAAGGTTCATATAATTAATGTGTGTTCTCTTCATATGTCTTTGTTTACTGCCCTCTAGGTATCAGCCTTTCTATACTTTACATGTATTTGCGTACTTGTCAAATGTATTAACTTGTGGGCCTTCTCACTGTTGGACGTTTATTTCTTCCTTTTGGATACTGTGAAATTTGAAGTTTATAAGGGGTAGAATCAAGAATGACAGTAAAATGAAGTGGACTAAAATGAGTTTTCATTGTGGAAGAGTTTGCAGTCTGAAAGAGGACCATCATAAATGCAGCAATGTAACTCTATTAATATTTCATTCTTGTAATAGCCCTTTTGAAGATGTAATTGATAAACTTGTTCAAAGTGAAGAAACGAGTAGCAAATATTTTGGAATGTTGAGCACGTTGGATTGAACATGACTAGAAAGAATCGAGGACAGGGACATGAACAAAATTTGTCAATTGTTGTGTATTTTCTGGTTCAGCCACCTTCGACCAAATTAGCATGCCCTCAAAATGAAAAAAAAAAAAATAGAAAAAAGGAAAAAAAAAATGTTCTGTTGTCTTAGCCACATCAATCTAATTCTACTTGATTGAAAAAAGATAAATAAAATTAGATCCTTGCTGAAATAGATAAACACAAGTAAAACGAGTTCACTCATCCACAAAAGTCTCTTTCTCTAGAATTGAACCAAAAGTCCAGTTGATCTTCCACAATCCCCCATCTGTCCATACATTACTAATTATCTAATTTACATATTACTGCATAAGAATTCTTCATCAGAAGACGTTTATGTTCTAACAAATGTATTTACTAGGACAAGAGAGGACTATTTCTGTACCTGACTTTGAAAGCATTACTCTAACCACTGAATTAAGTAGGTCATATATCATCCCAAAAGATACAATCAAAAAAATGCATCTTCTTGAGAAATTGATGTCTTACTCCGTAACTGTGAGGAACAGTAGCCTGACAAATGGTTCGGTCCGATTTTGGTGCCCATTTATGTACCAAACAGACCCCATACAATGATTTAAGTATATGATAGGATCACTAATATATTGAGTTGATTAGATTTCAGTTTAGAATATATAGATATCATTTCATCTCCATTGAAAACACTTAACTTTGATGACTATATAATATTTACAAGGGAAGAAGTGACAAGTTAAATGAGTAAATAAGTTAACTGTAAGCCCAACTTATAAGTCATTCACGTATATATAGTAGCAATTAGTGAAATTATCTAGATGTTTATTGATTAAGAAGAAGAATAATACCCTATTGCCCTGCCTGAGAGAATACAATATCTTATCCTTGAAGGAACAATATTTTGAGAATTTTATTAGAGATGTAAATCCAAACTCACAGGACAGTCTTGTATGCTTGGCTTCGATTCATATCCCAACAGGTTTTGAGAATTAGGGTTACTAATTGATGGCGGCTTCAAGTGGTCGTCATAGAACGATGGGAGCTGATGCATAAAAGTAGTGGAACTGTGAAGGGATGGGATTCTCCACAAGGCCAAGGGACTCCCATTGATAGGTGGCTGTGTGTAGGATCCATGGCGAGTACCATATAACCTTGAGTCACTAGTGTAGGCATAATTGCCTCTATATGCCATGGCTGCAGGTGGTGTTGAACCTAGGCGATAACTCATGACTCCATAAACGTGCGCTTCAGATAGGCCACCGTGTATCACTGCAGATTGAAGATGCGCACGTTTAGCATTTTGGCGCTCCCTCTTGTGTGCATTTTGGTGGCCTCCAAGAGCTTGAGAGGTAGGAAAGTTTCTGCAACAATAATGGCATTCAAATTTTCTACCCCTATCTCCATTCTCGTTGTCTTTGGCCTCTTCTCGAGCGATATTTTCACTAGTCTCGGATTCATCGTTAGCTGTTGACTCACCTCCAAATTCTTTACCAAAGAGCCTAATGGCCTTTTCTTTGACTGGAGCCGGACGAATAAAGGGTAGCTGGGAGAATGATTCAACGTTCATGAAGTCACGCGTCTCTCTCACACTCTTCTCCATGGATGTACAAACCTTTTACCTCAAGTACACAAGTTGTAACAAGTTTAAGGAGAAGATGTTGAGAGAAATGTGAAAGAGCTATGGAGAGAAAGTCTTGTATAAAGGGACTTGAGAGAGGTTATGGTGGGACCTCATGCATAATTGGAGCCTCAACCATTTCTTGAAAGTGGCCCTAAATTTTGATGTTTCTGCAGACTACAAGAATGGGTTTTGGCTTACATTTCTTGGCTTCTATTTTCGTTTTATTCTTCATTGTCTCATAATCAGAAAGAAATATTGTGAAGCACATTACTGCATCTGGTTAAGAAGTATTACTTAAGGCAGTTATAATTAAGTTTATCAGTGAAATGGGAGAGATGTGAACAGATGAGTTCATTGTTGGGTCTTCCCATCAGGACCAGGTACGGTACATACCTGCATCCAATATTCAACACTTGATGTCTGGTTTTGCTGTTAACTTATTTCAAATAATTGATGGGGCATTAATTCTGCAGTGTGGTCCTTTAAAATGTTACCAACATATCACATGAAATGAATAGATGTCTTCAGAACACGCTTCTACGATTTTACAACGAATTAACCTCGGTATCAAGTATTAGACACTAGTAAATTTTAACTTGTTCGGCTTAACTACTATTGCAATATTTACATCATTACTATTTACAAAAGGGGAATTTACAAAAATGTCTAATTTCATGCTTGTTAATTAATAAGTATTTAATTTTGACAACTCTTACAAAAAATGACTAAATTTAGTATTAAATTGTCTATTATACCCTTAATGAAAAATGAAGCAATTTTTTTCTTTTTTCAATTTATCACGAATTTTGAGATGAATGAGTAGTTTCCATGAGAAATTACATTAAAATGATGTTTTCGATATTTTAAAAGTTATTATCGATTGAACCCTATTTATCTTAATAATTTATTTGTCTAGAACGAAATTTCATTCCGAACATGATATATCACATTTGAAATGTATTTCTCAATATTTAATATCTCTGTCGATGAGAAATATAATATTTATTGTGATTTGACATGTGTATTTTTGAAATAAGTATGGTAGGTTATGTGTTAAAATTTTATTGGCCAACAAATTTTTTAATTGTATGCACATTTTTGTCTTTAGTGTGAAATTATAAGTTGTTAACAAGGGTATTTTGGTGTAACATATACAAAATAGACATTGAACAAATTTTGGACATTTTTACAAATGATCATACGAAAGTGGACATTTCTTGTAATTTTCTCGTTACAAAATAAATGATAAAACGAATTCAACGTGCTCATCAACATGCTCGCTAAAAACTAAACTTATATAAATATATTGTTCCTCTTTAATTACTTAGGGATTATTTTTTTCGTGTTTCAGTTTTGAGTTTTAAAATCATTTTGAGTTTTGTATTTTGAGTGTCCATTTTGAAAAATTATTTTCAAAAATCCAAAATTGAAAAATGTGTTCTCTCTCTCTCTCTCTCTCTTCGTCCTCTCTCTTCTTCCCCTCCTTACGACACCTCGCAAGGCTGTCGCGTCGAAGACCGGCTTCTTTTGCTGTTGGGTGTGGCAGTGTTGCTTGGATGCAGTGATGGTGGTTTTTTTTTTGCTGTGGCGGTTGGTTGTAGCTGTGGCTATTGGTTGTGGCGGTGGCTACAGCAATGGCGGTGGATTCGAAAATTGGAGCAGTTTCTGAATCAATTGGTGCAATTGATATGTAACTCATGGTCTTATGTGGCTATCGGAGACTCGATTTGGGCCAATTTGATGATTCAATGTTGTGGGGATGAGGAATTGAAGCGGACAGATTCGGAACCGGTGTTGGTCCGTGGGTGGTTAGTTGTGGCAGTGGTTTTTGCATGTGGCGGTGGTTGTGGCTGTAGCGGTGGTTTTTCTTCTGCTGTTGTGGTTGTGGCGGTGGGTCGCGACGTCGTCGGTGGTGGTGTGGTGCAGATGGTGATTTTTGTTGGCGATGTAACTGAAAACACAAAAAACGACATTTTTAACTTTTTCAATTTTCTTTTTAAATTTTAAACTTGTCTTTAGAAATTTGTTTTTGAAAATTGGTAAGTAAACATGTTTTCACTATTTTGAAAAATTGAAAATAAAAAATGGGATGAAAACGGCAAAGAGAACAGTCCCTTTAGGTTTTAAATGAAATGATTGAGTGTTTTATTTACACTGTATTCTATGATCACGACAATGACCACCAGAAATCTTAAAATTTCCTAGAGAAGGTTAAATCCACACTAAATTCAGTTTAACTTTTTCTTGTGCATATATGATCTGCACTTTGTGGATGTGATGGATTTTTGTTGAGCATTACTGCCACAATTGTCATGTCACCATCCATGGGAACCCTAATTCTCTATAACAATTGGTAAAAGAGTTTAATTTGACATTTTTGCTTGCTTCTTTTTTTTTTTCATTGATATTGGTATATTAGAGCATCTTCCGAAAGACTATTTAAATACAAAATATTTTTCTGTTTTAAAGAGTTAATGATTAAAAATAAGTTTCAAAAGACTTTCTATTTTATCTTTTAAAAATAGAGAGCGAGTTTGATTCTTCAAATTTAGAGAATAAAACTTACTTTCTATTCTTAATGTACAATAATTACAATTAATAAATCATATATTTTAATACTCCACTTTTGAAATTATTCAGACCACATTTAAATTGACTAATCATGATATATATAAAATTATATTAAATAAAATATGAGGAGAAATCAACAAATGTTTCTTAAGAAAAGTAAAATTAAAAGTCAAATAGAGAACATTGCTGAAATGCATAAAAAATTTGACTCGCTAAATTTAAAGACGCTCTTTATAATGCATAAAATACCCTTAATTTGTTAATTGTAGATGAAAAGATACGTGTCTTGTTGATCAAATCTCTTTCAAACGAGTTGGATTGACCAAGACATTGCTTGTATGTTATGAACACCACCAGATTTCCCATATCTGTGTGGACGACGTGGGATTTATCAACAAATATAGTTACGATATCCTCTTTTCTTTATTTCTTTCTCAACTCTTAACTATTATTTCGTGAGCATGCTTTTGATTAATTATTAAATATTAATTTTGATGTCGTGAAATGAAGCTTATTGATTTGGACCACCCAAGGCATCTTTTCAGATGTTGAACCGACCTTAAGAGTTGCCCATGTTTGGTTCAGATTTTATTTTAATTTCAAATCAAAGTTAATAATTAATTTTAATAATATATTTTATGGGTTTATAATTTTTCAACAATACATTTCATCAACTTTTATCAAAATTTACTAAAAATTTGATTTTAATCTATATCAACAGAGACGAGATGTAGACCTTCAAACTTTCAATATCTCAAGTCTACTTCCTTTTTCTCGCTTTTTGTTCCTTGATAAATTAGTTAAAACCAAAGGTTAAAACACGTATATAAGTAATGTTACGTAGTACATTCGTGCTAAATACATATTTTTAAGTGACGGTTAAATGGTACTAAGATTATCCTATATGGAACTCAAGTCCCTATTACTCAATTGACCTATAATTTGTGCCACTTAATTGTCACACAAACTGGTATTTAACATTACTAATGCTCCGTGCCTTTACTCAACACATATGCATAAAGAGAATAATATATTGCCCTTCAATTAGAGAACAACATATTTAGCGATAAAATTCGTTTACATGGATGAAATGAGTGAGGGTCCGTTCTGATTTGATTTGATTTGGTTTGTTTTTCTTTTTCATTTTTCACAAAAGAAAAATTGACAAAATTTCAATTCCAAAATAAGGTAATTACAATTAGAACGAGTATCAGCTCTTATTATAAATCCACTATTACAAAATTAGTGTGTCTTTGATGGATATTATTGAGAAAAGTATGTATTTTGAATAGTGATATAATTAAAAATATGTGGTTAAAATGTAAGAAAAATTTATAGATGTGATGAAAAATATTATTTTATTGAAAAATGTATAGTTAAAAGTGAGTTTTGAAATAATGTATTTTGAAAGAATTTGTGTTAAACATTGACTTAATATGATCTCTAAACTCGAAATTTTAACTAAAAATAAAGACTACAAAAAACAGGGCTAGCCACAGGTGACTAATCAATTAGACTTTGGATCTGGCATAGGGAAGAGTCCGGCGTCGGCCGCCCCACGCGGTGGTGAGAATTCCAAGAACGTTTGAAGATTAGTTCGAATACTAATCGAACACAACAAGTGCAGAAACGCCATGGAGCAATCAGTCATATCATCTCCGGGCAAGCCCCTGTGACTAATCTTCTGCACCAACCTCATCGGCACGAATGGAATTTTTGCCACGGCCTTGCACTCAAATAGACTATTTAACAATCCGTAAACCATGAACAAGACAACAGATACGACAGCTCCCGACTTGAACTTGGATGAAGACAAATCTCGGCAGGACTCCTTCAAGGATGTCGATCCATTTTCTTGGTTTTGGATTTCTTAAGGCTGTTTGAAGCTGGGTTGTTGGAGTCAGTTGTTTTCATTGTTTCGAGCTTTTTCGAGGCCTTGTTTATGGTGGATTTGAGGGATTTGTATGAGGCAGTACGGTACACTAACAGCCAGGAGATGGCCTCGCAAACTGTGGCAGTGCAAATTGAGATACCGACCAGCGTTAGGCTATCGGAGTATTTGAGGTTGGAGAACAACGCTGAAGCCATTGCAAATTGTAATATTGAGCTTGTCCGTGAGAGCTAATAATATATACACACACACACACACACGAATTCTTGCTATCTTCTCCAATCTCCAATTCCTGTTTCTCTCCTTCCTCGTCCAGTTGGGACACGATGCATCATCATGGTTGACGTGTGTTGGACTATAAATTCTATAATTAAATTAATTAATGTTTGAGTTCTAATTGAACCAGAAATTAAAATCTAGAGTTTAATATAAGATAAAATCAATAATTAATTTTAAATACATTTTTTATAGATTTCACAACTTTTTAATTAAACATTACATTAACTTCTATCGAAATCTGCTAAAAAATTAATTTTAACTCCCACCAAATGGAGGATAAATAATTAAACTCATAATTTACCAACTTTTTAAAAGAACTCAACTAGTCGGGTAAGACGCTTTCAGAAAATTATTGAAACTTTCTTAGTGTCAGAAATAACTTTTAATTTTATTCATGAGTCCTACCAAATTAACTATTAATATTATCATTATATCAATTCTTATTATCAAATAATAAGATGCCAACGCAATATCAAATTTGAAATACCGTCTTATTGTGACATCGAATTTTTAATAGAGACAACCAATCTGAAATTTTTTAGATCAAGTAGTTCACGATGCACTCTAAAGCTGCAATATTTGTTAATAAAATTATAATAGCTCAATTTCAATTAATATCCTCAACAATTATAGCGTGAGGCATACCACTAGTTTCCATTGTATGGTAAAAATAATAAAAGTGAGTTAATCAAATAAGGTTTATTTGAGCTCATTTTGTGGTAAAATAAATTTTATAATAGTGAATTTTCTTTATGAAAATATATGATTAAAAAGTAAAATAAATAAATAAATAAAATTGATGTTACGTGCAAAATTATTTTATTGAGAAAACGTATGATTGAAAATGAATTTTCAAAGAATGGAGCTCAAACAAGAACTAAATTACAGGGCGACTATTTAAGAGGAGGAAAAATCAATGCATTCCAAGTTACATCAATAAGTTGAGGGTAATACTCCATATTTATTTATCAGAAATTTTGACAGTTACAATTACACAGCACTGATTACACAAGTTCGGTCGAAAGGTTAACATTTAGAACACCTCCGAAGTACTTACATGTTAAACCAAGTTATTCGCATTGAATTCCAAAACAGCAAGGTAAAAACTAGGCTCGTCTACAAATTCAATCACTTCGAAGAAATGATCAGTGGCAGTACTTTGCAATGTCATTTTCTCTGGCAAATTGGAGACTACTATATCAGGGTATTGCTCTCTTTGCTCTTCAACCACTTGCCTGCCTCGCGGATGACTGATCACAACTCTTGCACCTACAAACAATCACAAGAAATTATTGCACATATCGTGATGTCATTGTCAACATCTAAGCTTTCACGGTACAATCCAAATAGCTTTTTGCTTCATCGAACACACAATCTTTGAGCTAATTAAACATGGTTTTCAACATACAAAATAAGAATAAACCATGAGAAATATATAGAAGTGTCGTAGTCCCAAGCTCACCAAGCTGGAAGAGCGGCAAAACTATCGACTTAAATGGTTCAAGATGAAAGGAATAGCAAATAAAGTTTGTCTATCGCATCAGAAGTTAGGTTTGGGATATAATCACAAATAGTTCAGGTCTATTTTGAGTAGTGTAGACTGGATAGTCAATCCAGAAGCGCAATAAAAGCATATTCAGTTCATTATTACCTGGTGAACAATGCTTGGCCAGTGAACCAAGAACCTGATGAAGTTCGAAGGGTAAAGCAGGGAGAAAGTAGAGAAATACGACATCAAAAGGTGTCCACTTATCAGGTACATTTATCAGTCCTCCTTGCCAGCATTTGACTTTATCATACTTCTCTTTGATGCATGCCAAGATAAAAAGAGAGTCATGGACGACAAGCAATTGTTGACAAGGTGATGAATCAACCACTCTATCCACAAATCCCTCAGAACCAATAGAAACCAGAACCTTTGAAGTTTCTACAATCTTTCCAGCAGAGATGATACGGTCAATCTTCTGCAAATGTTCTTCAGCAGAATTTGTTTCGTCAAAATCAATAACTGACCAATCTTTCTCCACAAAATCTTCAAAATGGACTGTAGAAATTGTCCCCTCACTTGAAGGAATTGCAGCACTAACCAAAGATTGCATCGTGACTGAGGGATGAAGTGAAATGAGGGGAATTTGGTTTGAACGAGAAAATTGATGACTGATTTTAGAATAATGACAGTAACCAAATGGATAAATAGGCCGTAAATGTAGATACTGTGGCACTCCATGCAATGAAGGTTTGAGCGGGAGGAAAGACAAAGTTGAAAATACAGAGTTCATCAGAAACACTAATATTAAGCACAGTTGGGATATTTGTGATTTGTTCCTTTGAGCTGAGCGATTTTGATTGTGTACAACTGGAGCATGAAGTGTTCCTAAGAGCTGCCACTTACATCTTCTTGTACAAACCAAACTAATAATCTTCCACAGATCAGTTCAGTACCTGTCATTTAATATCAAATGTTAAAACCTAGGGATGCAAAGTTAGTGGAAGTGAATATGTCAACTTTGCTTCTTAATTATTGATGCACCTCTACAACACATACTAAACACATTGAAATCACTACAACTTCACGTGCCTCACAAGCAGGAACAAATGTAGAAAACCAAATGCTTACTCATGGAATAGACAATAGAAGACCTACAAAATGCTGCTTTCAGGACTATTTACTAGATTTATAAAGTTATAACACTAAAGCATCTGTTCATGTGGGTCGTTGTTTTTCTCGAGATAGGGTTGGTGTCGAGTGTACCATGAGTTACTGGCTAAGTCATTTTGATCAACATAGTGGACTGATTATACGTTTAAACTGATTACAACCAGGACTATTTCAACAAAAATAAGGGCAATCCTTATCCAAGCCAAAATAAGTACCACCTCACTTAAGGAAAACTAGTCGGTCAAGCCTCTATGTGCATTATTAAGAACTTTGCTCCCTGCTGGAAGACATGGGTGCAACTGACCGTTCAACCACTCAACGATCAGACCGCTAAATCAAATTGAACAATAATGTCTTTCACCATTGCACACAACATATTGGGGATAACTGAAACTTTATTTCTCAGCACCCAAAGAGCAGTACACTTTCGTTTGAGTCAGTTAACATTCGAATTCCAGATATTTTCACCAAAGCTACCATAATTTTGTTTATATCAGGGGCGGAGCCACCTGGGGTCTAGTGGGGGGAACTGGAATTTGCTCCTGGGTACATCACCTATAGGCAGCCAGTTTTCAAGGCAAGGAGAAAATCACAAACAACCACATCAAAAAATTCAAGAGAAATGATGTCGAAAAAATCATTGTTGCTAGAGGAAGATTACCATCAAGAAATAACAATCTTGGAAAAATAAATAAATTATAAGGAGTTGAATTGAAATTAAATCATTCATAACAATAAGACTAATAATAGCAGATACCACCTTCCAGATTTGGTGATGAAAAAGTAGAGTAGAAATTGCTGCAGCACAGGATAAATTAGTGCCAAGGGGGAGATGGATATGTCGCCCTTTTCGCCTCTCCTTCACACTGAATAGTTCCCAATTTTTAGTGTATTTCCGATGAATAAAACCTTAGCCGCTTGTCCCCTTTGCTCTGTGAATAAGACAAAATAGTTGGATATGCATGCCTTTTAATTGAGCTTTACAAAAAAAAAAAAAATTGCACCTTGAAAAATTTCACAAAATGGGCTCCTATCAAATTCTCATCCATTTTGCAAGTGGGCCTCAATGAAGTGAAGTAATAAACAAAAAAATTAGACCAACCGAATATTGAAACTGAAATTTTGATGTGTTTTAAAACATTATAAATTTTAATGAATTTCTTGAATTTTAATAAATTTTCACAAAATCCATAAGATTCTCATTAAAAATTGTGAAATTTGAAAAAAGTTTTTTATGTGTATTTTAAGCTTGAAATTCATCCAAATCTTCTAAAATTCTTCTAAATGAAATTCATTAAAATCTTCTTAGTTGGCGATATCTAGATTTTTTTTAATCACACATTTTTCAATAAAAAAATATTACAGGTAAATTCAATTTTTTATTTTACTATTCCAAAATACATTTCCTAAAAACTATTTTTAATGGAACCCAAACATGGGCCAACATCCATTACAATCTCAAATGAGGACACTTGAATTTAGAAATATTTTTAGAGTTATCACAACATTTCTTCTAACTAACGTAATGTCTACTAATAATTTGTGGAGATTCCAATTGATAATGTCATCGATCAATTTTTATTTTTATTTTATGAAATAGAAAACATCTAATCGTTATATTGTAGGCTATGTTCTAAAATGCGTAATGCGTGAATGCCAAGTTATTGGCTAGGTGATCTTAGATGAGGAATATGAGGAAAAAAATGTAAAAAGACATTTTTTTATTTTAATATTTAATCATTCAAAAAATTATTTAATAATTAAAAACAATACCTATCAAACATATAAAACAAAATTATAGAAATCTTATACATTTTTCCAAAAGTTTCCAACAAAATATAAGTTTCAAATGTAAATCAATATTTAAGTTTTAACGTAATAGAATTGTAATTTTTTTTTTTAAAATAAGATAATAATCACACCTAGGCACGCATTTGCGGTCAACGATTGCAGTTGACAGTTAAATAAGGCATCGTGCCAGTTCGCTTGGCGTTTCCGCCACGGCATCTAGGCGCGCCTTTTAGAACACTGATTATATGTATAGATTTGAAAAGGAATTTAAAAAAAAAAACCTACTTTTATTTATCCACCAATTAGTTCTCATATGAATCTTTTAATTTCGAGAACCTACCAAATGAGTTTCAATACATAATATTCTAAAAATTATATATTTTATTTTCGAGTGAACTGATTTTTGCAATTTTGTGAAATGCTTGTCATTTCTCAAAATGTAATGTTAATTATATGTCTATCTTATTATTGTCTGATATCTAATAACGAGCATGAACAAAATTACAATGAGTAAATCAACCATAATTATACTAATTTGCACAACAGATTATAACCTAGGTTCATTCGTAAAAAATATGAACCGACAAGGTGATTAGAATTGGTTTTGAAAAGTTGAGATTTATAGAGGGAAATAATATAGTGGACGTGATAGTAAGACAACACGCTATGCTATTCAAGGAAATGTTGAGAGCTATACATCTAAGCAAGAAAAGATCAAGCATTTTCGAGACACAGATTACAGTCCTGGAATCTCCTTGATTTGTTATCTAACCTCAGAGTTCCTCTCTATGTATGCCTATCTTATTGCATCACCGGCGATAATAACAGTAAACTATGGCTCAGTGTTAGGGAGTTTACTGAGAATAGTGTGTTCTGGCTTGTGATCACACTCATAATCGAGATGAACAAAAGCCCTTTCAACTTCGACAAGCTCTTCAATCTTTATCTGCAACGATTCTCCAATTGCATGGGCTTCTTTCAATGGCAAATCCTCTGGAAGCTCTATGTCCACCTATTATATTGTTCAAAGTTAAAATCTTATAAAACTATTTCTTGAATTCCTAAAAGACTTCACAATAAGGTATGAAAAGGTAGTGTCATTAACTGAATTTAAGCCTACTTCTTAAGGTTCAAGAGTGTGTACAGACAACCTGCATGGATTTATCTTACCTCAACAAAGTAGAGAACACCGAATGTGTAAGCACGAACTGTATCAACCCGCTTTATTTCAGGACTGTGCCTTAGGACTAGATATGTGAGTTTCTGTAATACTTCTGGAGGAGCTGATTGTCCCACCAGAGAAACTGCAAAAGGAAGCAACAAGCAGTTTGGCACTTAGAGATGCTCACATCCCATGAAAAACATTCGGATAATACTGACACAATTTTGTCCAGTTTTTGAATTACTCTTACTGTCCTGTTACTATGCAAGTAGAGGATGAGGAGAAACCTGCATTTTCCAACACGGTTCCTGACCAATTTGAAATCGTATAGAAAGCAAGAAGAATAGCTCCAGAAGGATCAATCCACCAGTAGAATTTATCGCCTAAAACAGCAGCAATCAAACCAACCACATTTGTCACCACATCAAAATAATGGTCCTGATGTCATAATAAAAGAATAGGGTGAGTACCAAAAAATGCTATGCATTCACTTGTTCTTCGAAAGTTAATATTTAGCAAAAGACCTTTGCGTAGGCTCGAACAATCTTATTTCTAGATCTTCTGCAGTAAATCCAAAGAACGAGTTTTACCCCAGTGGCTGTCAACATAATGACATACAACCACACCAATTGATTTGAACTCATCTTTCCTGACGGTTCGACTTTGATCAGTTGTTCTAAAGCCTGTACAAGAACCTGAAAACCTGAAAGAAATAATACTCAACGCACCATTGTGAAACAAGCTCTGTAACTTTATCTTGTAAATGGGATTTTCATTAGGAAGATCTATTAAATACTGAGATTCATTTTTAAAATCTAAGAGTAGATTAGAAGAGGCATCACTGCTTACCAAGAGTTGCCATGACAGCAGCAAAGATGATAATGCCGACTGGTTGCACTCTTAATTTTCCAATAGGATACTTGTAGATATTTATGCTTTTCATTGACAAGTGGGTAAACCATAGTATTCCCCCCGCCATAAGATCAAGCAATGAATCCAGCGTTGATGCTGCAATGGCCAAGGAGCCACTTTGGACTGTAGCATAAATCTGCATTTCATTCAGGATACTTGATTCAATAACATAACTGGCTCATTGCAACTAGTGAAAATAAGGTACAGCTCTAGCTCAACTTGATCAAGAGAATGCTATAAAACAATTCTAGTAGACTAAGTTGTGCAGTGTGTAACTGTAAAATCTCTCAAAATGTACCTTAAATGCAAGAAGGAAGATGTTTGCCCAATTGGAAAGGTTCATTGCTCTTTCATGTTGCACTTGTTCTTGACTATCTAGCTCTTCATCAATGACATTGGGAGAATCAAGCGAGTCAACTTCCTCAAAGGACTTCAAGGTGGCAAATTGTCTTTCATAGTATTCTTTCTCGCCTGATACAAGATGAAGTTATGCGAGTTATTCAGAAAGACGAAACAAACACTGACTGATAACTCTCTCCAGAATGATCAACGCAAAAATTAACGATGCAATCATAAAACCAAATCATAACAGTAAATAACCAAGAATGTAGATTCTTACTACCTAGTATTTCTTTTTCTATTTTGTCAAACATTAACAAGCTGGATAATCATAATCAATTCGAATTTTCTGTCCAACCGATCAAAGGAAACGACAATTCCCAAGTGAAAGACTGTATATCGTAAGTGTTACAAAACATGAATATTTGGTGTACCTTTTGCCAAGGCAGTAGTTGTATTAATCAAAGCGAAATGGAGCCTCAAGATCAAGTCTTTTCCTTATTTTCTCGGGTAGCTTAGACAAGAAATCACATCTAAGAAGATCGATTGAATTCCGACTATTTTCACTACTAGAAAATGAGGCTTCAAAGATAAAAATTTATCGATAGCCAATTTCCGTCGTTAATGGCGATAGTTTACCCTCCGAAATAATTAAATTACTGACGAACAATAAACAATAACGTTTTTAATTATTTTACAAACAAGGATACTTTAGGTCCGAGTAATGTCCCGATAGAAATCTTCTGCCGAGAAAATTCCATTGGCAATCCCTTGATAAAATAAATAAATTAATTAATTAATATTTTTTATGGATTTTAAAATAAATAATTCCATTGGTAACTATAAAATAAAATAAACAATTTTGATACGCTAATAGCAATCTATTGTAATGTGCTTATAAATTCAAAAGAATCCCAAGAAAACTTTACACAGAAACCCATAAATTCACCAGCTTGCAATGCTAGAATGGGAGTGAGGGTTTGAAATTGAAGAAATTTGTAAATTTTCAACTGCTTATGCTGATTAATTCATTCAAAATTTATCAAAATGTATCAAAAATTATTTAAAATCTAATTTTTATTTAATCAAACGGAGGCCATATTAGATTCTTTAAATTAGTAAACATATTTTATATCGTTTTTATTATCCTAGTTTTAAATTTAAAATGATTTCAAAATATATCTTGTATTTAGATTGGAAAAACTAGATTCAGATAAAATATCACAATTTGTATTTTGATTTACTTTAAATTTACCTTCAAATTCCTAATTAGTATCAGTGTTCTAAAAAGCTCGTCTAGGTGACGCATAATCTCAAAGTTTGAGAAAATGTCTCATTTCGTACCTAAACGCTTTTTTTTTCCATTCTAAAATATTGAATTTTTCTTTTGTCTTCCCTAAGCACGCTTTATTAGTTTTTTTTACATTTTTTTTAAAAGTCTTCTATTTGACTTTAGCTTATTATTATTATTTTATTTTTAAAAAACTTTTCATTTGACTATAGTTTCAAGTTTTTGAAAGATTTTATCAGTACAATAATTAAAAATGACTTTATCTAAATAGTTAAATAAGATTTAAGTTATGATGCCATCTACATTATGTAATTATAATCTTGAGGCTCGTTATTTTGATGCGAAGTTGAAAAATATGTATGAAGTTCCTATAAATTTATTAAGTAGGACTTGTCTAGTTGAAAATTGAAACTATGAAAAATATTCTAATTTTGA
>CAIGRB010111817.1:276835-292039 GCA_903798255.1 Fraxinus quadrangulata
GTATTATTTTAATTATTAAATGATTAAAATTTTAAATTAATATTAAAAATAAGAAGACATTTTTTACGCCTAAGTTTCTCTTAGACTCGCTTAAGTTCGTAAAGTTTGAAACTTTTTCTCCATGCCTAGTCACGTTTTAACTTTTTAGAACGATGATTAGTAAATGCAAAATTATCAATGTATAAATTTCTCAAATAATTTTAAATTTCTAAGACATAGATACGTACTTGAATCTTTTTTCTTTTATTTTTATTCCAATTACTAAGTAATTTCAAAATATTAATTATCTTTTACCAATGGACCTACTTACCGACAACTACTTGCCGTACTTTTCCAAACATTTTCATAGATTACCCCTGTTTGACAGTTTTTCTTCTCTTTTTCCAGTTTTTAAATAGAAAATTTTTGAAAAATATATTATTAAAAAGTAAGAAAATATTTTAAATTTACGTTAAAAATATTTTATTGTAAGAGTACGTGATTGTAAATGAATATGATAAAAAAACAAAAAAGAGTTTGGAAAGAATGGTGGTCAAACACCGACAAATGAACCAAAACTGCTGCCAACTTATTTAGGGTCTGTTTGTCTCTCATTATTGGAAGAAAAATGAAGTAATGAACAGTATTTTTTGGAAAGTGTGTGATTGAAATTTAAAGTAATTTTATTGATTTACGTGTAGAATATTTTATTAGGTGAATGTATGATGAAGAATTTTATTGTGTCAAATAATATTTTAAATTAATAATAAACAAATAGAGGCTTAATAATAATTCAGTAGGTAATTAGGGTATACATCAATCTCATTTATAATATAGACATTGATACCTACCCCCATTAAAGGCTCGAGAAATAATTGAATAAAGCCACCTGTCTTTATCATTGGTGGAAATTATTTTTTTTAATAGTTAAATGGCAGTTTGACACGTGACGCATGATTGAAAATAATTTATCCAGCATCATATGTAATTTTATAATTTATTGTAGATCACATCAATATTTTCAAAGAAAAAAGAAACGATGTAGATATTTTTGTTTTAAGAAAATGAAAACTATGTACTGCTGTTTCATGAGATATTCCTAACCTTGGGATCGAATTGAACTAGGTGATAGAATGGTTGTAGCATTGAGATTAGTCCACTTAAAAATTTTTAATGACTATTATACTTATAAACATCGTTTCTTATTCATCATTGTTAGAATTTGGATGTGATCCGAATTTCTTGTTTGAAGTATTGAATAATTCTAATTGAAGTGTTCGCCAATAAGAATTCAGTTTGGAATGCTATTGAAGTCATATATTAAGTTAAAGTTCTATTTTGAAAATTCATTGAGAGTTGAAATTTTGATATTGAGAGGGTGTTTGACACCCATTTTATGAGAATGAGAAATTTTGGAATAGTGATTGATGGGGGAGGGTGTGGTGGAAAAGTGATAAAAAGTTTTAGATTTGTGTGTAATATTATTTTATTTAGAAAATGTGTGGTTGAAATGAAAAAAGAGAAAAAAAATGAGAATGTGAATGAGAATAGAATGAGTGCCAAATAGGGGCTGAATTTGAAGAAGAGTTCGAGATTGAGAAAATAATTTGGAAAAAAAAATTTTCGATAGAACACCCGACGCTGTGAGTCGGGGTGCCCGGAGGTGGGTGCCGAGGTGCCCACCTAACATTTTCCCATTTTTTGCGTTTTTTCTCCTTTTTGGTTTTGGACTCGATTTTTTGACATCCTATTTCATCAACAACTTTATTAGGAGGGTCTGGACGTCCACTACACCCTATAAATATTAGAATTTTCTATACAATTTCATAAGTGTGATAAAAGTGATTACTAACTTTTAGGATCAATTGTATATTTCTCAATTATTATTGGTGCAATAAAATCTCATAATTCATTTACTATATATTTTTGTCTTTTTTATTCTTTTACTTGTGATCAAATACTTAATTATTGTGCCATATAATTTCAATATCTCAATTCTGTGGTTGGTTTCATAACAAGTGATATCAGAGCGATTCTGATATCTTGTTTATTTTGTAACAGTTATTCTGTCTATTTTTTTGCTTAAAAATTAAATGATTTTGATGAAGTGGTAAACGATTTAGAGTGATGAATGGAAAACGAAGAATTTGAAAAGTACAATGACTCGACTATCGATCTAAACGAACAGATGAGCAAAAAGCAAGATTTTGGACTACACTTATATTAATATCTTAAAAGAGATAAGACGAGATTGAAAAAGAAAAAAATTTAAATAAGAGAATTAGAATTAGAATTAGAATACTACCTTTAAGGAGGCCTTCTGCAGTAGAGAGATCAACATTATCGACAAGATCCTCAAGATCCACTACACCTTTCACTTTGTCTGGTAGTCTTCGAATGAAATCACATCTCATTCGACTCAAGACATCGTTCCTTCCATAACTATTCAAGGGTTTCTTCAAATCTTTCTCACGCTCCATTTTTATCTAAGAGAGAAGAATCGAGTTCAATGCAAATCCCATTATATATTTTTATTTTAAGCAAAGGACAGCTGTTCGTGAAATCGACATATTTGTTTATTTGTTTGTTTCAATGAATATGACTGCATTTAATGTTATTTAATATTTTTCAGTCAGCTACTTCATTGAAAAATTTCAATGCAATTTAATAATGAGTAATGACTCACCTAAGATTCAGTAGTCAATTAAGAAATGTTATCATGCATCACTGCTTATAATTAGTCGGATAGTGATTTTATTTTTATTTTTTATTAGGCACCCATGAAGAGAGGTTGCAGCCCACGAAACAATGCCACGTTTGGTGGAGATTAAAATTAATTTTTTAACCGATTTTGATTAAAGTTGATGAGATGTATGGTTGAAAAATTGTGAGACTCGTGAAACATGTGGTTAAAATTAATTATTGACTCCAACTTTAATAAAAATCCAGATTAAAATTTCTACCAAACAGAGACGATATATAACTTTTAATTCCAAACATATAATAAATTTGGACAATTCCGTTTGAGAAGAATTTATGAATAGATAAAAACGAGTGGTGAAATAGTTGAAATGTTAAACAATTAACTAGTGCCGATGAGGGATCCGGGGAAGCAAACTTCAATGTTAGTGATTATAACCTTTGTTCAGAACGAACAAGGAAACAGAAGAATCCCGACTAGAAGAAGCATTGACCGCTTGTTCAAGATAGTCTCTTTATTAACTCGTTTCTTTTACGTTTGCTGTAATGGTCCAAGTAGTTGAGCCTTTTTTTTTTTTATTAATTCAGTGGTCAGGTTTGACTTTATACTGCCCGTTGTTGGAGGTCAGGTTGGTCCCCCTCATTAAGACCTCTTCATGTTTATCCTCATAGTAGGTCAAGTCGAGCCCAATAAAAAAACGACACTCCATATGTTTTGATTAAACATAACATAAAAGTTCTTGTCTTTCATCAAAAACAAAAATTTCCATGAAAGTAAGTTGTCTTGAACATATAATCCTCTAAATGGCACACGAATGCAGCGAACTTTTTAGTCACCTTATTGCATTCCTAGGAACAAAAGCAACATGGATCGATACTCGCATTTTGCAACAATGAAAGGGCACACTTGAGACCTCAAGCCCCGAGTCAAACTCTAAATGTCACCCAAATCGTAGTGTGCATTCAAATGAATTTAATGCATAAAAATTTCTCAGAAATTGAAAAATAAATGAAAATAATAGTTGCTTATGCACATAAATACAAAAATAACGGAAACAAATTTGCACACATTTTGAGGTGCAAAGGTTGACTTTCTTTGAACATTTTGCACAACTTTCTTCAGACATGGACGTCCATTCAACTAAATTTGACAAGATTTGGGTGTTAAAAAAAGAAAAGAAAGGATTTTATTTAAAATTTTGAAATTGAATATGTAAGTAAATATATTAAAAAAAGAGGAAACTGCAATGGATGTCAAAATTTGACTTTGCATTTACCAAAATATTAGTTTTAAAGTATGTGCAAAATTATCATTTTTGACAGTTTTACCCCTCTAGATAAATTAAATACCTTACATACCTTCATTAAATGAGATTTGACAATGGATGAAAAATATGTACCAAAAATGTGTAACATGTCAGGTTTGAAAAAAAGAAAACAAAAAACAAAAAACCAAAAAAACCCTAAACTCACTGCACCAAAAAAGAACTTAACCCCTCTCATTCGAACTATTTTCTTTCTCACTCCCCTCGCATTAAATCGCCGGGAGTCGCCATTGTCGTCGACTACCGTCGCCCAAAAAGAAGAACTGACTCAACCACCCAAAAGAGAAGATAGCAACCCTTGCACTGACTTTCCCTCATTCGATTCGCCGGAACTCCAAAAAGCCGTCGACTACCGCCGCCCAAAGAGGAAGAAACCAACCCTGAACTCACTTCCCTCACTCGTTCGATTTGACGGAAAAAGAAGATACCCTGAAATCGCTCTCCTAACCGAAATCTCTGTCCACTACCACCGCGAAATCGTCCATTTCGTGGAAGATAAGGAAGCATGCATCTTTGCATCGGAGGTAAGCGATTTTTGTGCAATGCCTATTGATTATTTTTTAAGTCTTACTGTTCTGAATATTGTGCATTTGGGAAAAATGATTTGTATCGATTTTGGTACCAAACTAATTGAAGTCATTGTGGTTATCTTTTGTTACTGTGTATATGAGAACATAGTTAGAGGAGAAAATGATGGAGAGGGGTGGAATAGAGCATTGAGGGATGTAGTTAAGGATTTGAAGTTGTGTATTTTAGTCTTCTGTTTCATTTTAGTCTTTGAACTTCTTCTCTTTTTTTTAAAATGTTAGCCCATATTAAAATTAAAATCGGCCCATGTTCCCATCAGTCCAACCCAAAGCAAAAAATTTAAAATCAAACCTTTTTATTTACTGCAGCCCAAGCCCAAAACAAATAGAATTAAAAGCAAACATGCCAATCCATTTCCATATACCTAAAAGCCAAAATCTAAGAGGTTGTTCTCTTCGTATTTCAGTTTTTAGTTTTGAATTTTTTAATTCACTTTGAGTTTTATGTTTTGAGTGTCCATTTTGAGATTGCTGAAAACGCGTTCTTTTTGTCATTATGAAAAATTATTTTCAAAAATAAAAAAAATGAAGTTTTTGCTTGGTTTTAACTGAAAACAACCAAAACGATTGTTTTGACTTTTTTCGTTTTCTTTGTAAATTTTAAATTCATTTTTGAAAATTCATTTCTAAAAATAGGTAAGTAAACGTGTTTTCAGTATTTTCGAAAACTGAAAACAGTTTTCAAGTCTTTTTCTGTTTTCAATTTTTTAAAACACTGAAAACGTGTTCTCTTTCCCATTTTCGAAAATGCATGTTTGAAAACAAGTTGAAAATTGACAAAGAAAATCCAAAACAACAGTTTGTCGTTTTGAGTGTTTTCAGTTATAATCAAGTCAAAATTTTCAAAACGCGTTTTGGGTGTTTTCAAAATAATTTTTCAAAATGTCAAAAAGAACACATTTTCAACAATCTC
The DNA here is from genome assembly GCA_903798255.1 of Fraxinus quadrangulata. Lineage (NCBI taxonomy): Eukaryota > Viridiplantae > Streptophyta > Magnoliopsida > Lamiales > Oleaceae > Fraxinus > Fraxinus quadrangulata. The sequence continues at coordinate 282,340 of CAIGRB010111817.1, forward strand.
AAAATGGACACTCGAAACACAAAACATAAAATGAAGTCAAAACTAAAACACAAAGAGAACAGCTCATAATCTTCCCCCATTGCTCTTTATTCTATGTCTCTCTACAAGTGCAAAAAAAAAAAAAAAAATCCTCTCTCTCAATCTCTACGTGTTGATTTTATTACTTTCAAAAAATATTTATTATTTTTGTTTATCTTTTATTTTAACTAGATTTTTTTAAAATTATTTCATTATTTTTCTACATTGAAAATTGAAACACTTTGAATGTATTTAATTATAGCGAATGAGTTTGGCTATCCAAATATACTCTCTAAATTAAAATGTTAATTTAAAGAATCTCTTGAAACATTTTGCTCTATTGCCTAGGTGACCGATGACACCTAGATGACATTTTGGTCAATGTTCTTCTCTTCCATATTCTCCACCCAATTCTACCTTTTTCCCTTTACATTTGTTAAATATATGTATTTTGTAGTTTGTACAACATATTTCTATTGTGAACTGTTAAAAAAATATGTACATTTATGTACAAGTGTAACTTTTAGCTCTTATAAGGGCACAATAGTGCTCAAAATAAGAGGCAAGATTCTCTATGGCGCCGGTATGGTATAACTCGCAGTATAGAAATCAGAAGTAAATTTTTTTAGCTTCAACCCAGGGTCCCATAGGCTTTTGGCCCTAGCCTAAGGCACGGGTGGTTGTCTAGGTGCCCAGCTGAATCTCCAAAAAACCCTAGTTAACACTTATCAAGTAATTAACTCTGAATTTCAATTTTAAAAGAGTTGATTGAATTACATCTTCTTGGAACGATTTTTCATCCCATGTAGAAATATTAACATTGCTATCTGATTTTCTTTCCGCGTTTAATCTTGTTAGTTGACAGCATTCTTCACCAGGACCTTAAGTGTGTAAAGCCAATACTCTCAGCATTCTTAATGAAACAAGAAATTCTCGTCACACTGATTTTTGACTGGTTCAAAATAATCAGGGCATTCAAGAAGAAGAAAAATGAAGAACAAGAACAAGGCAAGAAATATTTGATGGAGGAAGCCGCTATATGGATAATGGAAGAGGATTTCAGATTTGATATGGGGCGTGTGAGAATATGACAGCCATCTTCAGAGTATTATGAACTCAAGTAGTTGTATAATGCTAGGATGTATAGTCTCTAGGTTGAGGTCTAGTTGGGTACCCCACAATTCGTTTGTTTACATGTAGGGATTAGCAAATACGAATATCCCTTTCAGTAGAAGTTGAAGACTTCAAAACTATCACCAAACCATCAACAAGATGTGCAGGTTACTATGACTGTTTTTGGTCGTCCAGCAAATGGAGGTTGCTGTTTACAATTGAATAGTTTAGAAGGTCAACTTTATCAAGTAGAACCGTTCAAATTTTTGTATGTTGTTTTATGACTTCAAAACTATCAGCAAACCACATATAGAAGGAAATCTTTTCTTTTTCTTGTAAACTCTTAACGCCAAGAATTGTGTGTTCATTAGAATTCAACACATTATTCTTTGAAGTTGAGATAATTGCAATTAATAAAATATTTGTATTTGAACTTTGAACAACCAGTTTTGTTTATATTTTAATTAGAATTAAATATGTATTGTTTGACCTTTCAAAAATTAGTCATGTGGTGGGACCTGACCAACTCATGAGTCATGACGTATCTTATTAGCAGTAATTAATAAATATGCAAAATAGTGCTAAAATTGTCATTTGTCTTATTTCTCCCCAAGTCCTAAGATATGCACCAATGCTTAAGCCCATTAAAAACGCACAAATTAATTTGGGGGACAAAGGTGTAATTGTACGGTCACCCCTTTATAAAGAGGAATTTCCTCTGCTAGGGTTTTAACATCTAATTACGAGCTCCATTGTGCATCGCGTTTTCTCTCAGCCGTCACTTCATTCATTCTCAGGTATCTATTGACTCTCGTCTTTCCAAATATATTGTATTTGTATTTGATTTTGTTTGCCCTTAAACAAGTTCGTTCGTTGAATTGAATGTAGATTGTAGTTTCTTTGCAACGTTAATGGCTCTGTTTTGGATTTTATATGCTTCTCTTATATTAGGTTTTGAGGAGTTTTCTTGTTTTTTATGACAATGTAATTCTGTATTGGTCAGTCTGTGATTCCTGAAGTATTATGAAAACGTTTAGTTTATCTCTTGTAAGCATTTAAATTAGAACATGCCTCTTTTGCTTCGTGGTAGAATTGAATCTAGAAACAGAATCTTGAACTGTTCAAATTGTTTTGACTGTTTGTGTTTATTTATTTGCTTCTGGTCTATTTTATCTGTTCGAGGAAGGTTTGAAAATTTTGATTAAATTTAATGAATAATGCAGAAAGATATCTTATTTGTTTATGTACAGATGGTTATGTAAAATTATAGTATAAACTTCCTCTCATCATACTCGCCCTTTAATTTGCTTTTGTTGTTAAATTAAATGCATCCGGTCAAATCTATGTTTTCATTGTTTCCGTGTGGGGAAAGTACCTAACCACAAATTCACGGCGCTAAGGTTTTGAGGTGTCTAAGCAAGCTAGGGTTCAAAGCCAGGATTAGCTTATATAATGTGCTGCATGTGTTAGTAGTCTAAGGAGATTCTATGGCTTGAGGGTTAAAAACTAGAGCCCAAGCTAATGCTCTAATATGGTCAAATAGAAGAACACGACTGGCATTATTCATTTAGGTTAAATACATTCCACTTCATGCTAATTGTTTGCTTGTTATTCCTAACACTAGTCTAGATTGTATTTTATTTTATTTTTTTTAATGAAGAAGAACGCCAATTGTTCTTTTAATAGCTGTGATTATGTATAATTGTCTAATTACTTGCTAATTCTGGCCAACTCAATGTTACTTGATAGTCTTTTGGGGATAGCTTTGCTAAATACTTTTGAGAGCTTTATCTTGTCACTCCCTTGAAACATGGATTTGAACTGTTGGAACTTTACTCCTTTGCAGAATGGATTCACAAATCAAGCATGCCATTGTCGTGAAGATCATGGGCAGGACTGGTTCTCGAGGTCAAGTCACCCAAGTGAGAGTGAAATTTATTGATGACCAGAATCGGTTCATCATGAGAAATGTCAAGGGACCTGTCAGGGAGGGTGATGTACTGACCCTGCTTGAATCCGAGAGAGAGGCAAGGAGGCTTCGCTGATGGCTTCATTTCTGCTCGAGTTTTTGTAGTTTGATATAATAATCTAATGTAAGCTTTTGCGTGGTTTATGCTTTTTTTGGGACTTCATAGTAGACTTTGGTGCCACTGTGGGACACTTTTTTGTTTCCCTTTTCAATTCACATTGGTGCTTTACTTATATGCTTGAGAATCAGAGTTGAAACGTGAAGTTCTTTCCTTTGCAATTTGTAGAATGATCAGACCCTTATTTTACTGCACTTAGTTCGTATGTCAAAGTCCAACGAATTTACATGAAGAATAATACTATCTAGCATTAGTCCAAGTGTCGTCATGTAATGGACTCAATGAAAGGTTAAATCTTGTGACCTATTTAATTGTCCTCATTTAATGGCGCTTAGTGCCAACTAGATTGGTGTTGTAACACGAGTTCTGCCAAATATTGTTACTTCCACCAGTTGCCCAAAAGGCTCTTGCTGTTTGAATCCCAAGTCTTGCATGAGCAGCCTGTCCCTGCCATTTGAGCTGCCAATAGGACGAGTTTAGCTAGGTATGGCAAAAAAGGGGCTCGGCTCGGAAAAAGCCCGAGCTGGACCCGGTTTGGGCTCGGTTGCAACGAGTTGAGGCTCGGGCCAAGCCTCATTTTTTTTTATCAGGCTTTGCTCGGCTCGGGTCCAAAAAAGCTCAAGCCGAGTCTAGTTTTTTTTTTTTTCCGACTTGACTCGTTGATATAGCTAGATATATTGGAGACTTTAATATGTTTGAAGGATTGAGAATGTGCGAAATTACGTCTTCAAGAACAAGTTGACAGTATAATGGTCGAAGAGTTGCAGCAGATTCAAGCACAAGAAATTGTAAATTTTTAAATTAATTAGTTTTAAAAAATACGTAATTTCTAAATTTTTTTGTTTCAAGAAAAATTGTACACGAAATATTTTATTCGTGTACAATTTAAACTCCGCATACGATAATTGTAGCGAGCCTCAAGTCCAAATAAAGGAGGATGATTTTAACTTTTATAATTTATTTAATTTATAACACATATAAACAGTACAAATTTTAAATTATTTAAGTAAAAAATGTAAATTAAAAAAAAAAAAATCGAGCCTGCTCGGCCCGCTATGGCTAGGGCCAAAAGCTCGGTTCGAGTCTCATTTTTTTTTTGGCTGGGCTTTACTCGGTTCGGATCCAAAAAAACTCAAATCGAGTTCGAGTTTTTTGTTTTTTTAGTTAGGGCTCGACTCGTTAACATAATTAAGTTTAGCCCCCCAAACTCTTCTTCCCTTTGCAAGGAGTGTTATTTGTCAAATCATAAATGTGCTTAACTAGCTTATTCCTGCCTATTGATAGCTTTATGGCCAAATTTTCATGGTTAACCTATTCTGCACTATTTGCTGGCACGGTAGCCGGCCTTAACCGGCTTGGATAATATTACGGCATGTAGAATCTTGTGGAGTTGGCATGAGACGGATTTAGGGATGGTAAAAAAGTTCGTCGGCTAATTCGACTCGAAAAAAGTCCGAGCCTCGGCTCGGGCAGAGCCTCATTTTTTTTGCTCGGGCCCAAAAAAGCTCGTGCTCTTTTTTTTTTCCGACTTGGCTCATTGATATAGTTAGATATGTTGGAGGCTTTAATATGTTGGAAGGATTGGAAATATGCGGAATTACGTCTTCAAGAACAAGTTGATAGTATAATGATCGAAGAGTTGTAACAGATTCAAGCACAAGAAATTGTAAGTTTTTAAATTAATTAGTTTAAAAAAATACGTAATTTCTAAATTTTTTTGTTTCAAGAAAAATTTTATTTCGGGTACAATTTTTAGCTCCGCATACGATAATTGTAGCGAGTCCCAAACCCAAATAAAGGAGGATGATTTTAACTTTTATAATTTATTTAATTTATAACACATATAAACATTACAAATTTTAAATTATTTAAGTAAAAAAGTAGATTTAAAAAAAAAATTAAAAAAATGAGCCGGCTCGGCCTGCTAAGTCTCGAGCCAAAAACTCGGACTAAGCCTTATTTTTTTTTTGCTGGACTTTGCTCGGCTCAAGCCCAAAAAAGCTCGGCCTAAAAAGGCTCGAGTCGAGCCCGAACTTTTTTTATTTTTTAGCTCGAACTCGACTCGATTCGTTGACATAGCTAGGCAGATTGCACTATTTGATCCTGGGCTCAATTGTTCCCACATATTTAGTGTCAGATGAACTCTAATTGATTATAATGATTTAATCTAATTTTTTCGAAATTAACTTGAGTTTTTAATATTATTTTGGTATTATTGTATTGAAAATTGTATGGTTCGTATTTTGTGAAGGATCTAGTTCTTGCTTTGAAAATGCAGCTTCTTGTGGTCCACCATGTCAATTTTGTAGCAGTATACCTGTGACAAATGGGCCAATAGAGTCATTACGTCTAACAGTTTCCAACCACTCATTTTCTTCTTGTTCGTAAGATTATATTATTATTATAAAAAGTATGGTACATGAATATTACCATTTTTAATACTTGAAACAAAGGGACAAAATGGATCCTGAATCCAAGTGCACTGTGCACATGTTTTTGAAGATCAAATAACATAGCAGATTCCAAGTTCGTAGCAATTATTTTGATAATTAGCTGTGCAAAATGGTTGGACAAGGAAATGTTTCTATTTTAGCATGCATATCAGGTGGAAGGGTAAATTGGCCTGGCCCTTTGGCTCATGGATCGAACCGAGTCGAAGTCGATTCTTTTTTTTTTTTAAAAAAAAAAAATTAACAAAATAAATCAAAAAAGGAGCAAATTTATTTAAAGAAACTAAAAAAGTAATTCAAAAAAGAGAATAAATGATTCGGTCCGTTAGCCCAATGAGCCATATACTGGAAAAGAAGTGAGTTCGATTTGATCAATAACTTGTCTCAAAATGAGTTCGAGTTGAGACGAATCGAGCCGGGAGCCAACAAGCTACTAGGCTCGTGCCATCCTTACATGCGTACTTTTGTGTCAATTTGTCTCATAGCGTTGTATAGTACGTGTCTAAGAAAATCTCCGACTAAGTTGCTTGAAAGATACTAAGCTTTTGTTTGGTATAAATTAATATTAAGATTTTAATTGAAGTTAAAGTCAACAATTAATTTTAACAATACATTTGATAGAATTCAGAACTTTTTAATCATATATTTTATCAATTTTTATCAAAATCTACTAAAAATTTGATTTTAATCCTATCAAACATGGGCTAAAATCAATTGAGAATCCAAGCAGTGGACAGTTATGTTGATATTTTTGCTCTCATCTTTTTGCCCTTTTGCTCCTTGTGGTCCTTCTCTGTCGATATCATTCCTCTTCAAATCTACTAAGCAACCGATATATTTATTTTATGGAGTGAGACTAAAATAAGAATCTTCTCCTCTGAATGGTGTATTGAACACTGTTTCTCTCTTGTCCAAAAGTAACAATTTATTAATCAAAGAAACCTACAACAAATCAAATAGAAAATTGTAAAATTATCTAATAGCCTTGGTGGGACATTTTGACCATTCTCCATTTGTAAGCTTATAGAGGATAAGCTCTCACTAATTTCCTCCAAAAAAGCTGATTCATAATCAGCACTCCCAAGTGCAACAAGACATGAAGGGGTGGCCTAAACCGAATTGGATTCCACACTACACTCCATGAGAGCCACCTTCTTTGAATCAATAATTCAACACCACCAAGATTCACATCCCTTTTAAACCCTCAATCAATCAGTATTCTCTAAACGAAATGGATCTTGAAGAGTGGGAACTTCTCCCGGATGATGGATTTCTTGAAATCCATGATGATGGAGGGAAGAAAATCTACTCTAGGAAGTATGGTAGTGGTCCAGCTAGTGTTCTTGAGACGAATCACTTCGTCTGTCCACCTAAATCTAGTCCACAATTCGTCGAAACAACAAAAAATCAACTATTACCAGTCCCAATTCACTTGGAACCGACAATTTTCAAACCCCGTGATCAGGAGATACCTAAACAAATCCCAGTTGAGATTAAAATCATGCCATCAGCCTTACCGGAGAAGATCCCTTTTAATACCGGATCAGGTTCTGAAGCTGATCAAGACCCGGTTTCCCAAGTTTTCTTCAAGAAAATAAAGGAGCCTGAATTTGTCGACATGAAAGTGGAGTCACCCAAGTCTAGTAGAAGCGGAATCATGCCTCAGATTGATGGTGCAGGCTTTTATCAGTTTGAGGAAAATGAAGAGGCCTATAAAGTGGAAGCATTGGACGGCAAAAGTTGTGCATCAAAAGTAAAAGGCGATTCAGAGATGGAAATGGATGAAAATAATTGGGGATTCAATATATGGAAATGGAGTTTAACTGGAATTGGCGCTATTTGCTCCTTTGGAGTTGCGGCTGCCACTGTTTCCTTCATCATCTTAGGGAGTCACCAAAAGAGTAAACAGCAGAATCAAAAGCTTCAGTTTCAATTCTATTCAAATGACAAGGTATGTACCTCAATTCAGTTTTATCAACTAAATCCTTAATCAAGATTTCAAGTATGTTAGATCTTTATATCGCAGTCGAAAAAGACAAACATCTTCGATCTCTTTAATTGATCAAAATCGATTAATAACACGACTTTGTGTGGTTAACAGAGGATCAAACAAGCGGTTCACCGTGCAAGTAAGCTAAATGAAGCAATATTTAGAGGAGTTCCCCTCACCAGAGCACATGTTACCTTTGGTGGATACTACGAAGCTCTTTGAATCAAAGCTTACTGTTTTTTATCAGCATTAGTTATCTCTTCATAAATAATGCTCTGTTTATTCACAGATCTTGTAGCATAATATGTCACTATTTCTTTATAGTACTGTGTATGGAAACCTATTAAGTGATATGTATCTTACGACACTTGGCATCGGTGACTATTTGTGTGTGCAATGCTCGATGGGACGAGCAAATGTGGGCATTGAGCCTTAGAATGTGTGTGATGTGCTTCGCAATGTCGTAGCAAAATTTGTGCAGGATCGCGACCCTTTATCTCAGTTTCAGAGCATAAAGGATATGATGATGATTTGAGGTCATCTGTACTTCCTTTGGTTATTGATGGTTGAAAAATGTGAGAAGAAAAGTTATTGAAATGAATTATGAATCCTGTACTTGAGAGGATTAATTGAATAAAGAAAGCACTTGTTGATTGGGGCTTCAAATTTCAATGTACCTACACCGAAAAGTGTCCATAATAAGGTAGAAATAGGGGCATGATCTCATGGCCATTGCACCCAATGGGCAGGAGATCAAATTTAGGTAGAAGTAACTATTTTTTTCGAAAAATGTAGTTTTGCCAGATGTTTTTAACATATTGAATGACAGATTAAGTTGTGATAGAAAATAATTGGATGACAATATTAACTGTTTTTTAAACTGTCATCCAAGATGTCACAGCCAAGCATTATTGATTTTTTTCCACTGAAACATCCCCAAAGGGCAATAATTGCGAGGATCAACAAACTGTGTAAAATATTCATAACATCGTCTATTAGAACCTATTCGAGTTCATGCTAAATGGTAGTATTTTTTGAGCTCATCACATCAGATTTCTCCCTTCCTTTTGCTGATATTTTATTAGCCATCCAAAGGGTCTGATTTAACTACGTAACAATCCGAAATAAATTATATTTATTTTCGTGACCCACACACTGGACTAGGGTGACTGATTTGATGAAGTTAATGCCCCCACGTATCTGTATTCGTATTCGTAGAATTGTGAAGAATGAGTTTGTGACAAGACGCAGTTAACAGTGTTCAATACTCCACGCTTGTGGCCCTTTTTTTTTTTCTTTTTCTTTTTTTTTTTTCAACTACCTAACTACTACTAGTGTCACGCTTAAGTTCATCTACTAGATGTAACAAAATTTCTTTCTTGTAACGTTTCTTCATCATTCATCTACATCATATAATGGGCCTTTAAGAGTATCCTCAATTGTGGTATAAAATTGGAAAAATACCCTTAAAATTATAGATATTTTGAAAAATCACATGAAAGGTTTTTAGAAAGTAAAAAATACCGTGTAAAATAAAAAAGTAACACAATGTCACTTTTTTATATAAAAATTGTCACTTTTATACTTTTTTTTAAAAAAAGTGACACACTCTAAAAAATGATACAAACTCAAAAAAAGACACTCAAAAAAGTGACAAATACCAAAATAGCACCATCCATTTGTGCAGCACCAATAATCACGTTCTTAAAATAATCAGCACGTCCAGGTCAATCCACATGCTGATTATGTTAGGAAACTATACCATATTATTTCATTTTTTTATCTTCTTAAAAAGTGACAAAAACTTAAAAGGTGACAAAAAACTAAAAATAAGTGAAACTTTTTTAAAAAGTGACACAATGTCACTTTTATGAAATTGACGAGCAACTTTGACATCCCTAGATGGTAATGCATAAAATTAAGTAAGTGACAGTGTGACACAATCTCACTTTTATAAAAAAAAAAAAGTGATTGATTTTGTTAGTCAAAAAAGTGACAAAAAACCAAAATAGTAACAGAAAATTGTGACAAACACTATGAAA
>CAIGRB010111817.1:292826-332857 GCA_903798255.1 Fraxinus quadrangulata
ATTAATCTAATTGATTTCTTTTTTAGAGTAGTGAGCCTAATTTCCCCAATTTTGTTTATGCTTCATTACAAAATGTTATTTCATATTTTACTACGTAATGTTTAAATAACAATATATATATATAAAATACTAACTTTTAGTAATATAACTCAAATAACGATTTGTAACAGAAATCATTTGAATAATGTCTCTTCCAAAAGAGAAAGGAAATTTATATAATTGAGGACGGGTAAAGAACATCAACGTCGTCAGTGACTTAAACACATTGTAGTTTCTTCAATCAACTGGAGCGAGAACTTGCAAAATCTGATCAAATATTTTCAAATTTGAAGCTGAAATCTCACGATAATGTAACATAACTAAATATATTTTTCAATAAGTTATATTTCATTACAAATTTGTCAATGGTTGTATATAAATTGTGATTGAATCAATATAAAATCTTTAAATCAGAATGTGTGTTGCAATTTTGGTGATCAATTTCAAAATTTGAAGGTCAAAATTTGGTCTTGTATTATGTCTTCATGTCTGTGCATTATACAATAGATTCCTGTGATGGCGTGTTTGTTGGAGTAAATTAAGTTACCTAAATTATTATCCTTTTTGATTTAGTTAATTTTTCATCTTTTATTTTTACTATAATTTATAGTATTGATCGAAACAAAAAATGTTACAAAGTTTTGTTTAAATATTTATTAAAAATAAGGTAGGTGGCATAATTTCCACGTAAAATTGGGTTTAAATTGGTATCTCCAAAATCACTTTTCCATTATCGTTTAGACCCCTGTCTAAATTAATGGCTTTAAATTGATGTCTCCAAAATCCACTTTTTGTCTCTCGTGAAAGTAAATTTTTTTTTTTAAAAAAAAATGGTGTACATTTATGACTATTTTAACATTTTCTGTTGCATTTCCTTGGCATATTTTCACTGGAAAGTTTTCGACCATTTTCTAGATTTAAATCACAATTTAGATCTATTTTACAGCACGATCGACGATTCTCTAAGTCATCAAACTCAATCTGTTGATTCATATTTAAACAAAATGAATGGGCATTGAAGCATCTCCCTCCACCTCATCTGGAAATCGACCAATCTATGAAGTTGTTCATATTGCTTACTGGAAGAGACATCTTGCAAGATCAATATCATGAAACGATACACTACTATTTTGTATGTGAACTTAAATTGTGTTAGAAGTCGTAAACTCCAAGAACAAGGATAAATAGGTCTAGTTCGTCTTTCTCTTCTTCGCCTCTAAATTCAACACCCAGATAACAGGTGATAGATGTTACAAAAAAGCATAGCTCCCCTTAGGCTAGTAAAAGTTTGGAGTTTGGTCTTGCCGTCTAATTACGCGCTTTTTAAACGACGCCAAATAGTGTTCTGCCCTCGTATTACTTTCTCCACAGTTCTCCTCTAATTCGATTCAAACCTGACCATAAAAAACATTTCCTATCCAATTTTAAACATATCATTGAACACGCACGTAGTCAGAAATCACAACAAAGCCATAAAATCAGTGTAAACATGTCACTTATCACTTCTCGTTTCTCACTTTTGCAAGAATTAGTAAAGACACAAACGTGTCATTAATAGAAAGGGGCTGTCCTCATCCACAGATACCCCACTAAGGCTTCTAACTTGCGACTTATTACGCGCCTGTTTGAGGTAGATTTTTAAAAAATAGAGTTGATAAAAGTTTATGGATCCCATAAAATGCAACTTGACAAATATTGGGAACAATACGATGAATTGTATGAGGAATCTGACGAAGAAGTAAACACAGCTGAGGAGAGAGGCTCCTTTGTTGAGGTGCTTAGATCAGCTTTCCTCTCCTTGTTTCTGATGCAAACTGTAGGTTCACACTTGTCTCTCACATTTAGTAGCCTTATCGCTTTGCTTGACTAGAAATTGGACACTGGATAGTGGATAAAAGGTGGGTTATTCATTTGCATGGTTATTGGGAGGAAGAGGTGGCATTTTGCTTACTGTTTCCTATTATTTGCAAGTTGGGTTTGTGGCAAAACGAGCAGCAGTGTCATTTCTGTAGTAGTTGTTGCCATGTGGTTTGGTTCAAATCTAGCAAGGCATGCTCCTCTTCTACCTGGTGTTCTTCTTACTCTTTTGTACATGTAACTCAAGCTACAAGTTGATCTAAATTAAAGCTGACTGCTGTGCTGGAATATATATTCTTGTTATCCATTTCTGTATGTAAATATGATAGCTAAAGAAACGGTAAAACTTTAGTTGGATGGGAAAACACACTGATAATGTAAAAATTGAGAATTCAGTAATTGACTGAAAGTTTGGAATTATCCATCTTCATTGTGATGTTTACATATTCGTTGACCTTCGTTGAGGCACGAATTCTGAGATAAGAAAAATATGAATGAATTCTCATTTACTGTAAAATCTGATTTATCATAAACAATATCCATGTACTATCTTGAGTAAATGAATTTGATCTCGGAAAAATGTCAAGAAGAATGCCTCTGTATAGAGGATTCTCAGCTTTCGTTGCCCAATTCTAGTGCGTTTTTGCTTCCTCTTCTTCGTTCTTCAATTGTCTGATGTTCTTCCACAGATAGCGCCCACTCGCCATGTCAATGAACACCCAGAAGCCATTCTGAATAATCTAAAATTCAAGAATCAGGAGAAATACACAAAAACTAAGACTAACAATCAGGTCATATGATTCTTCTCACCTTGACAGAACCAAATTCTTGTTTCCCTCGAGTAGTTGTAGACTTATTTTCAAGGGTTGAATCCTCTGATTCAGGAGGAAGGGAGCTCATCGTCCTCCACGCCAAATACCCGGCCAAAGCTGCCGAGAAAAACACCAGGATGAACCTCAGAGGACACATATCTGAAAGTTGTATCTCAAAAATTAGATGTCAAAGCTTGTAAATGGATTCTCTGTTCTGGAAATTGACTTTGAGGTAGGGATGGATGATCATATGTATATATAAACAAACCTTTTCAACATAGAAAACGCGTTTGTGATTCCAGTTGGCTTATGACTTCACGCTTTTGTTTACCAATTCAGTCAAAGGAGTTGGTTACATCTATTAGCATGCAAGAAAAGGTATGCTGGTTACTTTTCAAAACCAGCTACTCCATCACTCTGTCAACTTTCTAGTAGCCCTATTTGATTAATTTATTTTTGGTTAGTGAAATTTCAATTAGGCCTTAGTTAGATAATTTAACTTCTATTTAGTTTTAGTCGTTTTGTTAGCCCATTATCAAACTTAACTAGGCGTGAGGAGATCAATTTCATAAACTTAACATTACAATTCTCTATTAGCTGTCGTTTCTCGATAAATATGTCACCTAACAATGTCATAATTACAAAATCTTGAAATTGAGGATAAATATAAACCTGAATATGTTTTGTCACACGAATTACTGTATAATTTAATTGAAGGAAGGTGTTTAGAAGTATAATTTAATCTACATATACATTATTTTTGTATATTAACTTTGACATTCTCATATATGTGAGAAATCTGGTTCGAGATTTGACTAAGTACTATTAAAATCAGATAATGTAAACTAAATTGTCAAACTTAATGTACATATAGCAAAATTGTTAGTAGTATGCTTCCAGAGTGACGTGCTAAATTCATGGTAGATTGTCACCATAATAATGTGATATGCTATATTGTGACTTAAATTATGAAACACATCAGTTGTGACATGTTATTTACGCATACTAACATGTGAGATGTAAGAATAAAATTTAACAGTGGATTAAAAGTAGGAAATCCATTAAAAACGTTTCCAATTGCGATATATCCCTACCAACTGGAAATCACAAAAAACCCCATGTTTGAAAACTTTCGTGCAGAAAACCCCCCTCCTGCCATCAAAATTTGCCAGATTTTTCGTTAAAACAACAAACATGTCAAAATTAAAAAGGAATAATTGCAATTTTAGTACTCAAACTTTTTTTGTAAATTAAATCCAAAATTTTTATATGTGTCACCTACAATTCCAAATTTTTAAAATTTTATTTTTCACCCCGATACCAAGTGGTGATGATGTCGGTTGATAATATGTAGTTGGCATGTCCTAGTTTATATGTGAAAAATACAATTTCCAAGAAAATCTTCAAAAGTGAGACAAAATTCAATCTCAAAGCACACCCAGATACTGAAAAGCGCGATTACAATATAAAAGGCCAAAAACTCAAGATTTTTTTTTCTTACCAAACCAACAACCCTAGATACAAGAGAATGTTATAAAAATCAAATAGACCCTTGGGATTACAATTGATAACAAACTACGAAATATCAAATTCTGAAAGACCCATAATACACAAATTTGAAACCAGACTCAAGATTGCCGAAACAAAAAATATTGATATTTCAAGAATCTTTTACTTCTTATAGTTATGCCAAGAAAACATAAAATTGTAAACCGGACCCACAAAAGCCCTATTCAAAATATTTAAGAAACTGCATACGCCAAATGGGTTGATAAATTGAGAAGTAAAGGGCAGTTAGAGGGGATATTTGAAACCCTATTGGAAAAGGGGAGTCTTATATGTACTTGGACCGCGTATTACATGGAAAAGGAGAGAATATCAGTTTTCACCAAATTTATTCACTTTTAAATAAATTTGGGATGGTAGATAGCACATATAAAAAATTTTAATTTAATTTGTAAAAAAAAAAGGGTACTAAAATTACAATTATTCATTTTTAATTTTGACATTTTTTACTGTTTTCAACTGAAAATATGACGAATTTTGACGGTAGGGGGTTTTCATACAAAAGGTTTCAAACGAGAATTTTCTGTAATTTCCAAATAGATAAGGAGGTATATTACAATTGAAAACATCTCTAACGAGTTTTATGTAACCTCTACTATTAACAGCATGTTATCTCTGTGACTTTTTATATTTTCCCCTTAAAATACGTGCCCTATGTTGTGTAATGTGTTACCCATTATACAACACTTTATTTTCTACTTTGATTCGTTTAATTGAAAGAATGGAAAATTGGTAGAAATAAAACGAATTTCAAAAAAAAATAATTGTCTAAAACTTATTTTTTCGAGAATTATCAATTAATTGTGTTAAATTAGTATAATTTTCCATATGAAAAATGTTGAAAATTTGAATCTTCTGATATTCACTTGACTTTGTTTTTCATAAAAATTGTCCATTAAAGAGGATTTTTTTTTTTTTTTTAACAATTGAAAATAGAATTTATTTCCTTTGCCACCCACCACCACCAAAAAACAAAAACCACCTGAAAAATCATTGCCCACCAAAGTGCTGAGAAAACCAATTCAATGAAAATCTGGAAAAAAGGATCACGTGGAAGGTTGGAGGGGAAATGTTTTGCTAAGAAAAAATTTGACCATCAAATAAGATAAAAGTCAAAACTTGGAGTAAAGATCAGATAGGACCTTATCATAATGTTTTTCACGGAGGAAACTAAATTAATCCAATTTGTGAGATTTGAATTTCAAATTATAAAAATCAAATATAAATTACCTCAATAAACGAGATTGAGGACAAAACAAATTATAATAATAAAAAAATATTGTAAATAATTTTTAAAGTAAAAATATCAGACTCCTGAATAAAATAAGTTATTACCTTATTTTTCATAATAAAAACTTAAAATTTACACCCCCACCCACACCCCAATTAAAAAAAAAAAAAAACACTTATGGCGCATCGCCGCTCCAGGTTGACGGGCCTAAAAGTATGGCTTGTCTCAGTCCATACCTAGGCACCAGTCAGCTCGCAGCAGGTCATAACATAATGGGCCTAGGCCCAATGGCTTGAAACGATATCCATGGAATTTCCTTTATATAAATATGCTATTTATTTCAATGGAATGAATAGCCACAATAAAATTGAGAGTATAATGGCAGCTTTTATCTACACTAACCACAGGCGGATTGACATCAGCTAACTTCCATTAAATTATATAGGTCGATATGCAATTTTTGTTCACTCGACCATCACATCTACCTTTCACGCCACCTTTGTCAACTTCTGTATTTGTTCTCCCAGGTCCATATTTAATTTTACAGAAGTTTAAGAGGTACATTTCACAGGGGAAAACGAAGAACATAATGGAAAAATCCAACCGGGATCAGTAAATCAGCTTTCAAACAGTCATCCCACTCATTTCAACAGAAACACAACAGCTTCAGCACACAGTACGACCATAACAAATGGATGCAATGTAGAGATTTTTGGACCATTTCTCCTGCAGTAGAATGAAAAGAGATAAACAACAAGCACTAAATTTGAATTTAAATGAAGTGCAATGTGTTAGTTGCTCTCATTAATCTTTATTTACGAATGAAAAGGTAAGCTGCACATCTCAACAAACTCCATACAATCAGATTAAGATAAACAGTTAGCGAAAGCAAGTTACCTTTACATGGGTACTTGGGAAAGCAGATGTGCGAAGAGTTTCTTGAGTCTCATCCATCATTTTTCGCTTTAGTGTACTCAGTATGAATGCCGCTTGATCATCAGTGGCAGCCATGGAAGTTATTCTATAACCACTTTCCCAGCGGCGATGTATTCCCTCGCTTGGGTACAAAAAATCAAGTTCTACAACCTAGCATCAATGAGTCCATGGTGATTATGGGTATTTGAAAATCAAGCTCTATTGACTCGTTAATTTACTCTACAACCCACAAAAATTTACTCAACACAACCATATAATCCAGTTTTACCTGCTCCGAGTATCCAGAATTTCTAGACATTACGACACCCCAGCGACTGCCAGCTGTAGTCATGGACGTAACATGGAAACCTTCCTTCCATTTTTTATTAATCCACTTGAACGGAAAGGATTCACTTACTTTATAGGACTGCTGGGTGTAGGGAGTTCCTAGAGAATTGGTGAATGCACAAATGAAACGTAAAATCATATAAATATGATGTCATCATAATACAGGCACAATAATATGAACAATCATATAAACCTTCCGATGGACATAAAGATAGAAATAAATAGACTGAGAGTTTATCTAGACTTCAGTAGTTTTATATGTTAAGAATATGATATTATCAATAAGATCTTTTATTACAAGTTTGTTAACATAGAAATTTTAATTAGATTGAAAGTCCTCCTCTATGTAAAGGGGCTTAGGTTCTAGTTTACAAATCCCTTGAATATATGAATAATTTGATTTCTCTTGCCCTAATTTCTTCTCTTCTTTGATCCCTTTCTTTTCCTGTTACTTCAATTGTTTGTTGTCAAATTGTTATGTTCCTACGTCACTTTCCTTCCACTTGAAAGGAAAGGACTCGAAGACTTCAAGACCGCTGGGTGTAATATGATGGATATCATCAAACTAATACAATTGACCCAATTGATTTACAGCAAAGTATCTAACTGCTGATACAATACGAAGGCAAAAATATGAAGCTACTAAGGAGCGCACATGTATAGAGAACTTGTTAGTTGACCAACCTTTAGACATAACCACCAAGGAACTTCCATTAGCTGCACCAGCTATTGAACTGATGTAATAGTTTTTTTCCCACTGTTCCATGATCCAATCCTGATGAGAAACACAGCTATTAATAGGATAGGCCAGGTGCATCCACCCAGAAAGGCCAAATGAATAGAAATTGAAACATGAATTTAGATGACAAAAACAACCTTATGAAGGAAGACAGCTGATAGCTCATACACCTGTGAAGTGAAACCTGTTCCGGCATCCATGATTAAGGCCCAAAGATTTAATGCTGAAGCCACACAGCTAATATATAAACCATCTTGGTTACCCTTCTCTACATGCTGGAAGAGCCTTGAGTCTGCAACATTGTAGTGATATCTACAAATACAAGAAACTATATATGTCATCCATATAGAAATTACCAAGAGAACAAGGTCCACAATCCAACTTATGTAACTATAGAGCTGGCATATGGAATTGTCGGTTGAGCCACTTTCCACGGTAAATCTACAAATCATTTCTCTGAACCCTTTTAGTCAAACAATGTATCTATAAAGAAAAAACAACAAAAAGAATCAGCTCTAACAAGTTTCCAGAGGACTTCCTTCTTCTTGCTAACAATTTCCAAATCCAAATTCAAAGAAAATAACTGAAAATAAGGTCACCAATGAACCCTATACACTGAACACACAGATACATAGAAGAAGCATCTCCAACTAAAAGATACACCATACACACACACATCTACACATTTGAAGGGTACCAGCCTTTTCATGCCACAGTATATTTATGGTTAGAGATGTTATAGAAAATTATGAACCCAACAGATGGGAAGCCTGGCCTAAACTAGGACACATGCACGTCTAGTAACCAAATCCAACTAACAACTAAAAGCCAACCCAAGACTCAGAAACAGGTTCGTGCGTCTTATGGAGTAAATAATTGCACTATTTTTATACTTAGACCAGAAAAAGATCTGCTGGTTCTGTCAGAGTCCATAAGAGGATAGCACAACACTTATGACTTATCATCTGATTATCCACGAAAGATTTATTTCGGGCATCACATCCAAATTTAATTTTTTCCCCAATATTTTTAGTCAGATTCCTCACTTAGCTTCTCTAACAAATGCACAAGGAAGCTAAACATTCACCATTTCCAAGAGTCTGTTGGAAGATAAATCAATTGAGTAGGGATATTTGAGCAGGAATACATGCACAGAACACGAAAAGCAAAACAAGAAGTAAAAAATATTTTACTAGATGACAGCTTTAGTTGGTTTCCCATTTTTAAACTAAAATGCAGTTTCCCACATTTGTCATAGAATCTAAGAATGTTTGATACTGCTTGAACATATGCAGCTCAAGAGCATTCAAACCCAGAAAAAACCATGTTAATGGCCCACATGCCCACCTACACATATAACACACTGCCACATCCCTGTGCAATATTTTGGAAAATTGCATGCCAACTGGTGTACAGAAAATGCTAAATACAGTATTTGATGGTGTATGAACATCTGCAGCTCACATGGACTAAAACACAGAAAAAACCAGGCACCACCTACATGGCCATTGTCATTGTGCAAGCACATAGAAAAATCCTTGTGAAATATTTTGGAAGATTCCATACCCACTGATCTCCAAATGCAAATTATAAACCCTAAGACCAGGTCCAGTTAACACTTATAGACAACATTTGTGTGGTGGGTGAAGCAGCATGAAGAAAGAAAATAAAAATAGAAAGGTTAAACAAGGAGAAAAACGCAAATTAGGTTCAATTTATATATTACATTATTACTTCTTGTCAGTATGCGACATGAAGGCATTGCACACGGATTTTCCTGCCAGCCCCAACACTGTCCTCGTGCACATTACTGATAAATATCATTCATCTAAGAACACAAAACAGAATAGATAAACTTGAAGATTCAAAATTTTGACCATCAACAAGCAAAGAAGAACGGAATGATGGGAGGGGGGATTTGAGAGAAGGCACGTGGATGCGCTCTAGTGTCCAACCAAAAAAGACAAGGAAAAAAAGAAAGAAAATGCAATGAGATAATGAAAGATTTTGTAAGTATTCATGCGATTCAATTGCAAATATGGCACTTTTTCCCCTTCAGAATTAGTGAGTTGGGTACAAGAAGTTGTTTCTATATGTTATCCACAATCCACAGAAAGAAACAACAAAATAACAATCAAACATAGTGGAGAGAAAAGTAAATCCACACTGGCTGCTAAAAAATAATACACATGGAACAAATCACAAGAGCGTATCACGCCAAACAAACACGTATCTACAATTACCTTTGTTTCATAGGACGACGAGCATTATACACCGAAATCCACTGGGTAGCTGGACTACCTAGTCGCACTTTCTTCTTAGGTTGTTCGTCCTCTTCTATGTTAATTGGCAACCTTCCACGCTTCTGGCCAACCTGCTCGTACAATAAATGACAAGTTCAACATATGAAGGCTTTTAGACATAGGGACACACACCTATAAAATAAAATATACCAACGAGAATATTGTGTATGTAACCTTTAGAGCTCCATCAATTCTTATTGGTCTTAATGACGTGCATGGTTCGATAAGACTCTCAAACAATGATACCAACTTAGAGTAATTTGGTTCCTCGTCAAAGTTCATATTTGTAACATCCTCAAGAAACCGTTTGAATGGAGCTGGGCAAAAGCAGCACATCAACTCTGGAGAAGTAGACATTTTCTTTTTAGAAACTAAAAAACTCTTGTTGTCACCCTGCCATCATCCAAAACCGAATGAAGAAACAGTTAAAAAAAAATTTTTATGAGCTTTAGACAAATTCCTGACATGTTATACAAGCAATGGTACCAAATCACCTGATAACCTTGCCATGGTAACCTTCCCCTGATGAGAAATATCAGTGTGTATGCCAGTGACTCAAGATCGTCCCTCCTACTCCCAGTACGACCCAAATGTGCATGCACACTTGCATACCTTATTGTGCCCCTGTAGAAGGATTTTTTTAGTGCATGTCGAGTCAGCTTCAAACGGTCAAAATTTAGTTCAACCAACCTGAATATATCAGGCCTCTGATCATATTCAACATGCTGAGCAGAAGATGCATCTTTCCACCTGGATGCTGCCTCATCAACACATTAGAACAGTAGAAAACTCCATTAACCAAAAGAGGAATAGAAAACAAAGATACAAACAAGGGAAAGAGAAGATATCAGCTACAGAGACGCAAAAAAATATGGGCAAAGAATTAGTATTTCCTATAATGTGTCTGGTGGTCACCAGTCCTGGTTGGGCTTGTAGTGACACAAATAAGAGAGTAAAAAACAGGAGTAGCATCATACCCAAACCAAGATCAATGAGATATAGCTTTTTCTCATCTGCAGTTCCAGGTTGACCAAGTAGAAAATTCTCTGGCTTCACATCTCCATGCACAAACCTAGGCAAGTGACAGCGACGTAAGGGTGATAAATAATTCAAAGTGAAATTGAAAAACAAAACAAAATAAATGAGGCAAGAAGATTCCAAAGATTAATGACGTCTTTGCAGAAAACAAAGGAATATGGAGAGAAATCAGAGATCAAAATGGTTTACCCCTTCATGTGAAGCTTTTCAAGAATTGATATAGCCTCTACAGCAACACAAGCCACCATACCGGGAGACATCCTGTTTCAGTGCTCACCATTAAATGAGGAAATTAAAATACAACAAAATAGATATTTTAGAGAATTGCACCCAAAAGATAGTCTGTGTGCACATGTGAGAGAGCGAGAGAGGGGGATATGTTATATCTTACGACTGGCCAAAAGAATTCCAAACATCCCAAAGACTGGGTCCAAGCATATCCATGACCTGAAACAGAACCTCCATTAGATATAATGACATAAATCTTCATGCAAAAGGCAAAAATCAAAACTCACCAGGATGTAAAAATCTCCTTGACGACCCTTGTAGTGAACTGATGGGATCCCATAACATCCGTTCAGGTTACTTTTCAATAAAAACATCAGATAAGATAAATACCAAGTTGTGGAAATTTTAAACACGAAGAAAGTGAGAAGATCCTCAAATTAAACACATGGTGCTTACTTGTACACCTGCCACTCATATGGAGGGCCATAATTGCAACCCTTGCTATTTCGGTGCTCAAACTTCAATGCAACCTGGAAAAAAAAAATTTCCTTATAAATTCAGAAAATGATATAAAGTTGCAGATATCTAAAAATGCCATGATAGAATGCAAAAAGATACCTCAATTGCATCCGCTCCTGTTCTTCCGGTGCCACCGTTTACCCTTCGACCGACATAAACTTGACCAAAACCACCCTTTCCTAACTTCCTTTCTGTCTTATACACGGGAGAACTACCCACTTGTACCTGCACCAATGACACAAGAAGACTAAGATAGGAACTCAAACTGAGGATACTAAAGGTCAAGAAGATCATCATTAGGCAATAATTGGACTAATTGAAATGAGGATGTTCAGTAATTTAAAGACTTCCAATGCCCATCCATCCATGAGTGTTCTGAAGAGATTCCCAGAAAGTGAAACAATACAGAATCAGAAAAGAAGAAGGACAAAATACCCTTTCAGGTACAGGAGTTGTACTTGCTTCTTCTTCAACTCCCATTATTTTGTCTGCACTCCCACCATTCATGGCAATTTCCTTATCTGCAAGTCCTTCAATTCTATTAAAAACTGGTTCCCCAGGCCCAAGAGCAACAGCTTGAGGAAGAACCTCGTGATGAGGCTCCAGGTCTAAATCTATAAATCTAGTTCCCCTGCCTCTTCCAGCAGCTGTTGGCCTTGAGGGTGTCACTGCTGAAGGCCCTTTTCCTACAGCCACTGCATTACCTCTCCCTCTTCCTCTCCTTCTGGTTCTGTTCTGAGTGGGTGCCACAAAATTTTCTTCGTGATCAGGATGTTGAGGGGCAGGCTGAAGATCACTAAGCCGTTTTGATCTCCGTGCTCCACTTCGCAACTCTGGCATCGTCACCCATGCAAAGCACACCCACTCAACACTTCATCAACTGCTCAGAATAGTCAATAACCCAAACAAGAATAAGTAACCAAAGAATGATGGTAACAAAAGAACCATTCATCCAAAACTGGTAAAAGGGTTCACGAACTATGCTGTTCAAGAATCAAGAATGATCTGTTCTACATGCAGAGGATGGAAACAAATCAGACTTCGAATTATCACGACAAAACTGAAATTGCGAAGCTCAAACTTTTCATATGCAAGAAAGAAGCACTTAGCTTTAGCCTTGCAAATCATGGACATCAAAAAAGAAAAAGAAAAAAGCAATAAATATATAAAAGATACTAGTTTTAGCAAAATTCGTGGAAATGTACATACTTGCAGACAGAGTCTCTCTTGTATGGATAAAAATTATAGATTTTTGCCAAAAAAAAAAAAAAGTAACATGGGATGATACATCAAACTTAATGAAGCACATAAACAGCCAAAAAAAGAATATGTTACGCAATGAGTAATCAAACTCAACCTGCATCAAAACTTATTCAGGCACATATAAAAATCCAATATAAAAGACCATATCATAATATACCGAAAAACGCAATAAAACTACCCGAAATCAATCGAATTAATAATCCACGGACAAAAAACTTAACATAATACCATAACGATCATCTCGTCAGGAGTGCTACAATTAATCATCCGGAAAACGTTAAAATCAGCTATTTTTTTCTTACATTGAATAAACAAAACATCAAAAGCTAAGCAGCCGCAGATCTTACCACAAAAACAGCAAAAGCAGGACGATCGGACACAAAACCAAAGAAAATCAACTTAAAAATTAAATTCGATCAACTTCTTAATCAAAGAAGGTCGGTGGAGGAGAATATTAGATAGAACTTTGGGGGAAGAGTATTTTGAGTGTGGTTTGTTGTATTCGGTGTCTATTTCGATATTTGTAGTGATTTTACGGTCCTTTTATTATCTTTTTATTTATATGAAACGTACTTCATCGGCTCCCCGTATTTAGTATGTATACGCGGATGTGGGATTTTTCTACTTTTCATTTCTCATCTCTCCTTTTTTTATTTTTTATTTTTTTATTTTGCTTTAGAATGGGACTTCCAGTACAAGTGATGGAGCAAATGGGGTTTTCCTAAAAAAATGGTGAAAATTAGTGGTAACGTAATAGACACATTTTTTTAAAAAATAGTTAGATAGTAAATGAATATATGTTGAATGCGATGTTCTCCTTTCTAATCAATGGCATCAAGTGGGAATAATAGTTCGAGCTAGAAATGGAGGAGCAAAATATACACGTATTATGTATATTAGTAAAAATTATTAAATTTTATATATAGATTTAAAGAAATTTCGAAATGTTGTAGGTCGTTCACATCCCCGGCCCCCCTAGAGGTTCTGCAACCGACTGCGAGGGGATTTTGCAAAGATGTCCGTTATCCACTTATTTGTTGTTGTTGATATCTTACTTTTTTGGTCGCGCCACCTTAAAGGGTTATAATGTTGTCAATGAGATCTTGAGTTGGTTTGAAGCAGCATCGGATGAAAAGGTTAATATGTTGAAATTGGCCTTAACTTTTAGTCAGGAGCTGAATTCTTTTGGATTGACCATGCAAATATAAGGGGGTTACCCTCAGTAATTGGTCATGACCAAAATACTATCTTCGAGGGGGTCAAGGAGAGGGTCTAGAAAAAACTCCATCCATGGTGATAAAAATCATTGGAGGAAAGTAAGTCCTTATTAAGATGATCTTGTTCAAGCTTCCACAAGGACTTTGCATTGAAATAAGGAAGCTAATCACTCATCTCCGGTGGGAGAAAATACAATGGAAAGAACAAAGACAAAACTTTTTGAGTTTATAAGCTGGCAGTCCTATCAAATGTGCAGTAAAAAGTGAATAAAAAGTTTGACTAGCTTATAATTCCAAAAAAGTTTTGTCAAACATAGCTTTGGTGAGAATTTTTGTGCAGAAAAAGAACAAAGGCGGTTTGGGACTCCAAGACCTTTTCTCGTTCAACTAAGCACTTGTGGCTAAACAATATTACCGGTGATCCTCTCTAATCCAAATTCACTCGAGGGCGCGAATTTTGAAATACAAGTATCATCCATGTGCCTTTGTCATGCAAGTTGAATGTAAAGATGGGTGCTCATATAATTGGCTTGAATAATTCCATTTTACCAGAACTGCTCATTGCCAGAAGTTATACAGATTCTCTTATGGATGTGGGTCCCACCTGATTTAAATATTATTTAAAAAGTGGACCCCACATACTTGTGTCTTCCCTGGAAAAATTCGTATTTGTACCTGCAGCGTCATTCATTTAGCTTAGTATCCTTTGGGACTGAGAGCCCTTCAAACACGGCATCATATTGTGAACAAGAAACGGAAAAATATCACACTTTTTAATTGCCTTGGCTACTTACGAGAAAGTACATCCCACTGAAAAAGTTACATTATTGAACGGCTTGACACTTGGTTGTTGAATTTCAATTCAGCCTTGCTTTAGGTAGACTTTCGGAAATTCTCTATATGATTTGATAAATCTATTTAGTTGATTGGAATTTTCTTGTAAAAGTAATTACGAAATGGTACTATTGATTCAACAAGTATAATCACGTGAGAGAAATCAAATTTGATTTGATAAATCTCTCTGGGATTTGCTTATATTTAATGATAATACATATATTTGCACCTTTCAAGTTCTATATAAATCAAATGAATCGAGCGTACTGAGCACCATGGAACCATGTTAAAGAGATCATTGTCACGTTCTTACTTCTATTTCTTGATATGTAAATTACATTTTTTTTCATCTTTGAATGTTCATTCTGATGATGAAAACTCTCAAGACATATAACTTAAGGTCGTTGGTCATTGCATATCATGTGGATTGGTTCTCAATACTTCCAATTACATACTTACACTACATAAGGTAGATAACAAAACTTACTCTTTGTTCTGATGATTTTATGAATTCTGGTGTTATCTGAAAACTGAGTATTTTTGTTTGAAGCATACATATTCATAGATCTTACTAAGTTTTGCAGTTACAAAGGATTCCTTCTTACACTGCCTTAGTGCATAGTTCTGATCAAGAACAGAAACAAAATCTTCACACCATTGTGTGTTATAACTTATCTATGTATTACTGAACAATATATAGTGCTCAACAGAAATGAATTAAGCCTCATTTCATTGTTGTCTTGGGGAGGCAAGTGTTCAAATCCGGAATTTTGGTCATTTTACAGGTTAGCTGCACCATTGCCATCCTCTTCTCCACCTTCTGCAGGAGTATTTCCTTCTTCCATGGCTTCTCCAGCAGCAGCTGAGTCTTCGTCTTGCACCACATCCTGTATCGGTTGAAAACCACCAACAGCAGCAGCACGGCCAGGATT
Source organism: Fraxinus quadrangulata (assembly GCA_903798255.1). Classification (NCBI taxonomy): domain Eukaryota; kingdom Viridiplantae; phylum Streptophyta; class Magnoliopsida; order Lamiales; family Oleaceae; genus Fraxinus; species Fraxinus quadrangulata. Next base: position 308,668 of record CAIGRB010111817.1, read on the forward strand.
CAGATAAGAGGACTCCTCGGCCCTGAATGATGGGAGGTGGAAACGCTCCTTTCCATCCACGATTAGGATGTGATAGCATGTGGCTAAATAAATGTTGAAGAGCTCGAGATGAGCTTGGCTTGGAAGATGAAGATATCGTTGATGTTATGGCTCATCAAGTAGAGGTTGCTAGCTAGACGGCGCACATCAACATCACTTGAAATATGGTTCATCATTGAATGTGCTTAAAATGATTTCTCTCGGTAAATGCTTAGCCTCCGTTTTGGAAGAATTTGTAAACGGATTAACTTATAAATAGATATAAACGATTGGTGGAAAGTGAATAGTACTTGTGAGTTCAATGAAATGCGTGATTACAAATGAAGTTTGACATTTATAAATTAGCAAAACGGAGACTTAGTTTAGATGTTTATTGTAAATCGCCTGACAAAGAAAGTCTTTAGCTGTGGTCAGTTCAGCAAAATGAAATTTCCAAAATTATTTTTTCCATTATGTTGAACCAAATGTTATTCATGCTTTAATAAATTTGTTACTACAATAGTTAAACATGCAAATCGATACCAGAATTAAATATAACTTACTGTTGTAAGAAAGTAATACCAAAATAATGCGTACTGATCAAATTTACAATCTCTCTCAGACAAAATTTTTGCTCCCCTAGTCCGCGAAGGTCTTTTGAGCAATTATCTCCGATGATATAACGTATGTTGTTCCAAGCGTAAATGCGTAATCATCACAAAGGAATCGGTGGACACACGCTTTGTTTGCTACTGCAAAAAGTGGGTTGCTTGTGGGTCTAACTGGGTATTATGGTCGTGAACATGAAGACTTATTAATGATACAGGTTGCTTGTGGGTCTAAATGGGTGAGATGCATTTAACTAGATTGGAAGATGAGATTTCAAAGAATTAGGTTGTCCTTGAACTTCCCAGTGCTAATCTTGTGACTATGTCTTGTTTATCCTATTGCAAAAAGCCAAACTTTAATTCTATTTTGCTGCTTTCCCATTCACTTTTTAGTTCCTTTCTAGTTGGCAAGAAAATACATGCCACTGTTGAAGTGTTAGGATGAATTTTCTTTTCAGCAGCTTGACATTGGTTCGTTGAATTTCAATTCAGAGTCACTTGAGGTAGACTTTCGGAAAATCTATTTATTATTGTAAAAAATGTTAAATCTAAATAACGTAACTGGTCTCCTGCTCATAGTGGGCAGGAGATATACATATAATGGCATCTTTTAAGTTCTATATAAACCAAATAAATTGAGTCTATTGACACCACACAAACATGTTGAATAGATCATTTTCACGTTCTTACTTCGATTTCTTGAAATGTAGGTTACATTTTCTTCATCTTAAAATATATTCTGATGATGAAAACTCTCAAGACAGAAATTATGATCGCTGATCATTGCATATCATATGAAGTGGTTCTCAATACTTCCAATTACATAATTATACTACATAAGGAAGATAACAAAACTAAATCTTTGTTTTATGACATTTTTATAAACTCAATATTATCTGAAAAACTGAGTATTTTTGTTTGCAGTGTACGTATTCATAAATCTTACTATTCTCTTGCAGTGTTCCGACTGTAGAAAACTTCTGCTGAAACTTATCTTGAGGATTTCAAGCGGTAAGTATGATAGGATGGAGGTGAAGTTCATTAACAAGTTAGATGTGATGAGAGAACACAAAATCCAATGATGGCATCCTGTGAAAGACGGGACAAAGAAATTTTTTTTGAAGAAAGCAAAATATTTGATTTTTTTATTTTAATTATAGTATTCAAAGTTTTGCAGATAAAAAGAATTCCTTCTTATACTGCCTGATTGCAAAATTTTGATCAAGATCAGAAACAAAATCTTCACCATTGTCTAATATATATTATCTATATAGAAGGATACTAATAAAAGTAAAAACAGAACACGGAATAACGTCAAGTGCTAAAGAGAAATAGATTTAGCCTCATCATCGTTGTCTTGGAGAGGTGAGTTATTCAAATTGGGAATTTCAGTAATTTTTCAGGTCGGCTGCCCCATTGCCACCCTCTTCTCCGGCCTGTGCAGGAGCATTTCCTTCAACTTCCATGACTTATCCAGCAGTTGAAGCCTCATCTTGAAGCAATAGGTTATCAGCCTCAGGCTGTCAGGCACATCCTCCATTGGTTGGACACCCATCAGTAGCATCAACGTCCTCTTGCACCATTGGGTTGAACACCACCAGCATTGGCGGCAGCAGGACCTTAATTCAGATTGGGGACGTCGCCAAACTCTCCCTCAGCCCTGAATGATGGAGATGAAACGCTCCTTTCCATTCACAATCAGGATGTGATCGCATGTGGCCAAATAGTGGTTGAAGAACTCGAGATAAGCTTGTCTTGGAAGAAGAAGATAGCGTTGACATTATGGTTCATCAAAGTGGAGGTGGCTAGATGGCATCATCACTTGAAATATGGTTCATTATTGAATGTTGCTTGAAATTATTTCATTCCATATTGCTTTAGCTGTTTACTGTGAACCATATGATTAAACATTGGATATTGTGAAAAATACGTGGAAAAAGTGGATTGTGACATTATCCTTGTCAATGATTCTCTAGCATTCAAGAAGGGATGGAAGGCATTTTTCTTGTACCAATTACCGTGGCCTTACACAATTAATTGGACGAGTTTTGGAAAGCTAGACTGTAGTGATAGAGTACCTTGTATTTTTTCTTGTGCCTCAAACTGTCTCGCAATAACCTCTACAACATGATCCGCAGCAGTCCCTTGACCATTCCATTATATCAAGGGATTCCACTGTTGTTGTTCATATATATAACGAGTCTATTTGAAAGAATCGTCTTCAACCAGCAGAGACACTATATAGATACATTTGATATGAATTTTATGAATAAACCTGTGAATTGGCAATGGCTAGATAGATATTTCTGTTGTTTGAAACAGAATTAATTATAACAAATGAATACAATGTAGATCAGATCAATGACATGTCAAATAAGGTCTCTATAAATTCCATAATGGTTAAACAAGCAACGCAGTTTTGGTAGTACTTAATATTTCAACTATTGTCCTCTGTATTTTACATTTAAATTAGCACCAATTCTTTCTTTTCATGCATATACTAGTAGCTTATTGATTAAATTAGAGTCAAAATCTTGTCCATTATCACGTGTCAATTGCAATGGATACATATCAAAAAATTCAAGAAGAGTAATCATGTGAGAAAAATCAAGTTCAGATATCACAAATCCCTTGAAATTATTTATTTATTTTGATATTATAGGAACGTGTAGTTCTGCATCTTTAAAACTCCACAATAGGTAAACGAGTTAAACGAGTCTATTTTTCATATTAAAGAGATCGTTTTAATGTTTTTCCTCGTATATTTCTAAGTATGGATTACCTTTTCTACTGTAGTATGCTCTTATAGAATAAAAAACTCAAGAAAATTAAGCCCCTGTTTGATAACAATTCTTTCAAAACTCTTTTTTCTTATACTCATTTTCAACCACACATTCTCACAATAAAATATTCTTCACATAAATATTTTTCTCTTCAAAAACTCGTTCTTTCCAAAAAAATATTCTGTCAAAGCTAAGTTTACAAACATGTCAAGATTATGAATACTTGTGGCAAACTAAATGAATTAAAACCTGGTTATCACATTATTGTCTGAAAAATGGTTTTAGTGCTATCGATATCCCATTAGTCGTTGAATTTGAATCTGCATGTCCAAACTAACAGAGAAGCTGAGTCGGAAAATAAAAGTCTGATAGGCTTCCACCTTAATCAAAAAAAGAAAAAGAAAAAAAAAACAAACATAAAAGAATTAAAATTAGAATTGAAGAAAGAAAAGAAAAAAAATAATTTTGATATTCCACACCAGTCACCACTAACACTGCCAACGCCACGGTGTTTGCATCATACACGAAGTGTCATCTGCTATGTTCTCCACTAACTTAGGCCCAGCAGACAGTCGTAGCAAAATATTTTAACCCATCACAGCCGACCCTAAAAGCAGCTCCTTAACACCCGTTATATAAGAATAATGCTACTTTACCAGAAAGTAGGTGATAGATATAGTGACATAGTCAGTGTTGGCAAGAACTAATTTCATGAAAAAGCTGACTATATTTTAAACAGTCCAATGATAGGTTGTCATGTAGTATTATGTCAAGGATTATGTCAACCATCATATCTATGTAGCATGATTGATTATAAAAAATTCAACCACCTGGTTCACCCCATTTAGACAAGGAAAGACTACTCAAGTGGTCATTTAATTAGCATAAAGCTATCTGACAATAATGTGAACCTATCAAAATTCATGATATCTCAGAGACTATATTTTTTCCTCCCCTATTGCCGGGGCCCGAAGATCTTTGTTAAGTCCTAGGATAGAACTCATGTCCTCCCAAAGGGCTCAACACCGTCATCATAAAGGAACTGGCGAGCACAACTTTTGCTTTGTAAACTAAACAAGTAAACATATTTGAGGAATTGGACTGATTTTTTTCTTGGTTGCAGAGCACGCATCAACACAGAATTTACAATATATGCGTTGTAGACCGAGATAATATTGGGCATTATGGTAGTGATATCCACACTTCATTCACTATGTGCCCTGGACCGAGATAATGGGCATTATGTAGTGATCATGAAGACTTATTATTCATATAGGTTGCCTCTAAGTGGGGTGATATGCGTTCAACTAGATGGAAATGAGAGATTTTGAATTAGGTAGTCCTTGAAGTTGCCAGTTTAATAAAGCAAATCCTACTGCAGAATGCCAAAATATTGTTATTTGCTGCTTTCCAATTCGCTATTTAGTTCCTTACAAGTTGGCAAGAACGTATATGCCATTGAATTATTAGGATTATTTTTTTCAGCGGCTTGACACTTGGTTGGAATCATAATGATTGGAATTTTCGTATAAAAATCATAAAGGAAGGATATTATTGATTCAACCAGTATAATCACGTGAGAGAAATCAAATTTGTTTTGATAAATCTCCTGGAGATTCGCTTATATTTAATGACTAAACATATATTATAGAATCGTTTAAGTTCTATATAAATCAAATGAATTGAACCTATTGAGCACTGTAGAAACATGTTAAAGAGATAATTTTCACGTTTTTACTTCTATTTCTTGATATGTAAATTACTTTTTTTCATCTTCGAATGTACTCATTCAGGAGATGAAATCACTCGAGACATAAAACTTAAGATCGCTAGTCATTGCATATCATATGGTATAAATCTTTGTTTCTTTAATTTGGTGCTTACACTACATAAGGTAGATAACAAAACTCTCTTTGTTTCTGCTGTTTTTATGAATACTAGTATTATCTGATAACTGAGTATTCTGGTTTGAAGTGTACATATTCATAAATCTTACTATCTCTTGCAGTGCTCCGACTGTAAAAGACTAGGTCGATCAATAAACTTATCTCGAGGAATCAAGTGGTACGTATTGTAGGATGGAGGTGAAGTTTATTACCAAGTTAGATGCTACAAGAGAATACTAATCTACTGATAGCATACTGTGAAAGGATAGATCATATTTTATTCCCAAGTTTTGCAGATACAAAGAATTCTTTCTTACAGTTTCTCAGTGCAAAGTTCTGATAACGAACAGAAACAAAAATCTTACCTTATATATTATCTATGTAGAAGAATAGTAATAGAAGTAAAAACAGCAGCACTGAACATTATCAAATGCTCAAGAGAAATAGATTAAGCCAAATCATTCTCTTGGGTGGTAAGTTATTCAAATCGAGAATTTCGTTAATTTTACAGGTCAGATGCACCATTGACACCCTCTTTTCCACCTTCTGCAGGAGCATTTCCTTCTTCTTCCGGCTTTTCCAGCAGCCGTGGCAGGACCTTGATTCAGATTGGGGACATATGCGAAATCTTCTTCAGCCCTGAATGATGGCGGTGGAAATGCTCCTTTCCATCCAATCAGGATGTTATCTCATGTGTCCGAAGAGGGCTTGAGGAGCTCGAGATGAGCTTGGCTTTGAAGAAGAAGATATCATTGAATTGTGGTTCATCGAAGTGGAGGTCCCTACATGCATATGCTAGCAGCATATTGATTAAACGGTTTTAAAAGTTTTTTTAATTGTAATTATCGATTGCGATGGGATACTTCCGGTAAGATTTCATAAATCTCTTGATTGTTTCGTTGATACTACGGAATTATGTAATTTTGCATCTTTACAGCTCCATAACGGGTAAATTAACAAGTCTATTTCTCATGTAAAAGAGATCGTTTTTTATGTAAACATCGTGTTTGCATCGGCCAATTTGACAATGAATAAATAATAATTCCTTCATGTTGTCCAAAATTCTACAATGTGTGTGCTAGTTCAAATGGACACAACACGCCAAAGTATGTACTTCGAGTCCAGGCTGAGAAAGGTGGAATATGAAAGCCTTCCAAGTTTATTGACTACGTCGAACGGCCAACTACATAATTAGTCATGACCATTTCTCGGACTGCGACATTGTTACCTGAATGTATTGGTTTACCTATTTGATTATATATTATGATCTTTGTCTTGAAATTTTAGAGTTGTCCGTGGATTTCTTATGTATTTACCGTAAAAGTTGCATAGTTTTTCTCGATTGTTTGACGTGTCTAAAAATTTATGCAAAATCAATGCGCAAACTTAATTGTTTTGACATTAAAGGTTTCCCTACTTGACTTGAAATCCAAGATATATGTTGTATATTCTAGTAATACTTCGAGTTTTAGAACTAGGGACGTTACAAGTCGAGTTATTATTTTTCCACTCTTTTGCTTAATGGTAGGCCACAAAAAATTTCTTTAACAATGTGGGTCTAGTTGTCCTATATATTGAGAGTAATGTATTTAATGATGTCGGTAATTATGTTACTTTACAAAGTATCCGAAGTATGAAAATGAATTTGAATTATTTTTAGCATTTTTAATATTCTTATGATTTTACCTTAATTCAAAAAAAAAAAAAAAATTTATTTTCCTCTCCTTTTATCTCCATTTTAATTTTTTTTTTATTTGTATCAACTATTTTACTTAGTAAACAAGTCCTTCATGTGTATTTGCATGTGCACGTTTTTCATTATTTAGCTCCCTGTGTGTTGGTCGTTATTGAAAAATTTGATATTTTGAATAATATTTTTTGAAAAATGTATGGTTAAAATGTATGAAACTTTTTTGAATTTATGTGCTTTATATTTTATTGATTGAATATATAATAGAAAATAAGTGTGATAATTAAAAAAATTTATTCTCAAGGGAGACAAACGGGGCTTACTAATCATGTGCAAAGTTAATGAACTTTGTCAAATAAAGGTTGAAGTGAATTTCCATGTTAGTCCTTAAAAAGCTTTTTTTTTGTTCCAAGTCACTAAAGTTCCCAAATAATTTCAATTTGGTCAATTTTTTAGATTAACGTGAAAATACACCATTAAGGCCAACGTGTATTAACTTATTCTCAGTCAAGCCTCAATGTTGCAAGAATGACAAAACCCTAAAGTTCATTTATGTCTCAGTTGAATTAACATTTCAATACGAGTGAAATCAATTGGAAGAAAAACAAACTTTGTGGTTTTGTCGTCTTGTTTTAACACGATTAAGGCGTGCTTTGCATTGAGATTCTGCTAATATACATTGCCTTAACGCTCGCACAATATTTGAATTTCAAATTAATCTTAGTTAGCCTTGTTTAGTCCCAATTTTTATAAATTCATTTTCCTTCAAACTTATTTATTATCATATATTTTATAAGATTTACAATTTTTATAACTTTTTAACATGCATTATTATTAAATTTACTATAAATATGACTTTTAGACAAACCAAACAAATGCTTGGTCACTAAATTGGAATCATAGGAAACTTTGGTGACTTGTGTGTATTTACTTTAAAGGTAAAAATATCTAAAGACCGAATCATTAAAGAACTCAGTCAACGATAGCTACCTGCCAAAACACAAACAACAGGGTAGAAAGTTTTTTCCAAGGATAAAACCTTATGCCCCGGCTCAATGATCGGGGCATAAACAGGGACCCCACTTGGAGGGGGCTGCTTATCCCCCGATCATTGGGCTGGGCCACCCATGTGAGTGAAATTTGAGTTTTCGTGTGAATTCCTATTATTTTTTCCCGTATGCTCAGCTTTTTTCTTCATTATACACAATTTTTCATCATTCCTTCACCATTTGCCATTTTTCAGATAATACCTGCAGAATGGTGATCCTATTATTCAAATATAAACCAGAATCGATTTTGGCATTTTTCTTATGTGTAATCGGAATCATAATCTCACTTTTTTCACCCGCTTATTCAAGGTGCAGTAGTACCTGCGACCTTGCTTTTGGCTCCTACTACGTGTGGCGAGACTCAAACCTCACTTTCATCTCCAAAATCACACAAAACTCAATCCAAGATATCCTGAATTACAACCCACAGATCCCCAATCGGGATGCCCTTACAACCGATACACGAATAAACATCCCCTTTTCTTGTGACTGTATTGGGAACGAGTTTCTGGGCCATGTCTTCTTTTACGATGTGATTCCTGGGGACACTTACGATACAGTTTCGGGAACGTACTATACGAATTTGACAACCACTCAGCTTCTGCAGGAGTTTAATTCTTACCCGGACACTAATATTCCAGATACGGGCGCGAGGTTGAATGTGACGGTGAATTGTTCTTGTGGGGATAAGGATGTGTCCAAGGATTATGGGTTGTTTGTTAAGTATCCTTTGAGGCCTCGGGAGAACTTGGAATGACTGGCGGTGGCAAATAATCTGAGTTCTGATTTGGTGAGGAGGTATAATCCTGGAGTGAATTTCGGTGCCGGGAGTGGGGTGGTGTATATCCCTGCTAGAGGTGAGTTCTTGCTGTTATAGTTGAGTTTCAGTGAAAATTTTATGTGGAAACTTTTTTTTTTTTTTTTGAGTTGTTAATTATGAGTTTTTCCATACTTCGAAGCAATGCATTTTTGAAGATAGGATTATTTCTTGTTCGAAGTGTTTATGTGGCGCGCCATGGAGTAGCTAGCTAAGCAAATGTCATGCAAGCACCTTTGCTCCGTCAGCATTCTCTCACCGTTCGAAGCGAATGTAGTGTATCGTTAAGACAATGAGAAACAAGTCTTGTCAGTTCACTTACTCTTTCTTCCGAAGTGTTTGTGACGTAGCCCAACACCTTTCATATTACTCCTCACATCCTCGGAAGCTACAAAATTTTCAGCCATTTCACATCGTCGCCCCAAGGAGGCTAGTAGAGACCCAATTCTTGGCCACTCTCAATGGTCTATAGAAATCGAGACGATTGAGGTCCGACCTTTGATTTTTTAAACAAGTTGCAATTTGTGATCTCAATAATAATACGATTTGATTAATTTAACATCTCTGCAAGTGTTACACTCAGTAACATCTCTACTCATATGCCTAGAATAGAATTATGCCTAGAATAGAATGTGAGAGGTCACAAGCCCATGACGACGACTGTGACATTTTTAAGTTTGTCAAATGAGCTATTGGGATGAAATTACTTGTCAAGCATTCAAGAGGTATCGTTTGCATTTCCTTGGCCTATAAATATTCATACTTTTTTGTCATTTGAGGGATTCGAACTTTCACATTCTTGAGTTCACCGATGAATCTGTGGTAAAATCTAAACTCAACTCCCATATTATTCTTCTTCTTTCCTGCTTCTTCCACACCCAAATTGCAAGTAAAATTTTTGACTTAGTCAAACACGTCTATATACAGTTGTATCATTAGTATGCTTGCATCAGCAAATACATCATCCTCACGGGAAGAACAATTCTTCATTCACATTTGGTCCTTAGAGTTACAGTGCAATTCCAAGCTAGTCCTTAAGGTTTATTTTGTTCCAAATCAGGCAATAAAATCTTCTAATGATTTCAATTTCATCACTTTGCCCATTTTTCGAATTCAAGTTTGAAATCAAATTTCAATAAGCATGAAATCAATTGTATGAGAAATAGGCACTTCATTCCATTTTTAACATAACTACGTTTTAACGTTTTGAATTTCACTTTCGTCTTATTAAACTCGTCTTTGTCTCTCATTCTTTAAAAACAATTTTATATAATATATTCATTTTCAATCATACATTCACACAATAAAATATTCTACACGTAAATTCAAAATTTCTTTGTTAACAGATTCTCAAAAAATTCACTATTCAAAACAATTTTTTTCAAAAAATAAAAATAAAAAATGGTCACCAAACAGATCATAATAGAGTGACTAAATTGGAATTGATAAGAAACTTGAGTGACATGTCTGTTTAATCCAAAGGAAAGTTATTCAAAGATTCAACAGCCCAGTCAACGGTACAAAAGCATCATTCGTTCATAGACAAGTCAGTTTCGTACTCTCTTCACTATTTACCATTTTTCAGATGATTCCTGCAACACGATGATCCTCATATTCAGCTCTAAACAAGAATCGATCTTGTGTTTTTTCTTATGTGTAATCGGAATAATTATCTCACTTTTTTCACCTGCTTATTCAAGGTGCAGTAGTACCTGCGAGGCGCTTGGCTCCTACTACGTGTGGCAAGGTTCGAATCTCACTTTCATTTCCGACATCACAGATAATTCAATCCCAAATATCCTCAGTTATAACCCACAAATCCCCAGTCAAGATACAGTTCTAGCCGGTACACGAATAAACATCCCCTTTTCTTGTGACTGTATACGGAACGAGTTTCTGGGCCATGTCTTTACTTACCATGTTATTACGGGGGACACTTACGATAAAGTTTCGGGAACGTACTATGCGAATTTGACTACCACACAATCGCTGGCGCAGTTTAATAGTTACCCGGCGAATTTTATTCCAGATACCGCAAGTTTGAATGTCACGGTGAATTGTTCTTGTGGGGATAAGGATGTGTCCGACGATTATGGGTTGTTTGTTACGTACCCTTTGAGGCCTGGGGAGAACTTGCAATCGGTGGCTGCGGCATATAATCTGAGTTCTGATTTGGTGAGGCGTTATAATCCTAGTGTGAATTTCAGTGCCGGGAGTGGGCTGGTGTTTATCCCTGGCAAAGGTGAGTTCCTTGCTGTTATAGTAGGTTTCAGCGAGGAAATTTAACTGGAAACCATTATATATATATATAGATTGGCTTCTTTTATTGTGCTTTGGGGAAGTGTCTTGGGAAATTTCAGGCGCATTACATTATCCAAACTCTCAAATTCAGTTTATTTTTAGTACTATTTGTGCACCTAATAGATGGATGTTTTATTATTTTGAGCGATACGACCGTATTTTCACCTAGTTATTCTTGAATTTGGTTATCATGAAAGTCGAGATGGATGTTTTAATATTTGCGCGTGGATCTTGATTGCTTGAGGGAAGAAAATTATAGCTCCACACAATTTTCTGCTAACGTATAGGGTTCTCCAGAGGCACACCTTGGGGAACTATTAAAGCTTAAATATTGTGGAAATTAGGATTCATGTGGAGGGGGAAAGATTTTTTTGGGTGGACATGCTTCCATGAAATCCCTTTCAAGATAGAACTTCATTTTCGCGCGCCCTTGATTAGGACTGTCTTGATGTGTACTAAAATTATGACCACTGTTTTTCTAGTTTAGGCTGGTAAATCTAAGATGAAGCTGGGGCCTGGGGCTTTATAGATTGTTTGTGGAAAACAACTGTGACCTAGGTTTATGTCTCAGTCATGCTCAAGGACTAGAAATATTGCTCACGAGAAGCAAGATATGGAGTATATACGATTGTCTTGGCATAAGACTGGTGTGCCTTGCTCTTGGCATTATTTTGCACTAGCCTGCCATTAGTCTGCACCATTGCCTTTGAATACACCTTACTCTCTGCATTATTTTCATATGGCAGCACAAGTCCTCCATTCTTCCTAGTATGAATTATGTTCTTTCAAGTATGGCTGCCTGGAAATCAGAGGTCTAGCCTTGCTCCCTGGGTGGTAAGGTACTTCCCTTGGGCCACGTTCTATATAGATTCCCCCAAGGCCATGCTCCCCAAGGGCTTCCCTGGGATCCTATTGTCCATTAGCATCCCTGGACCTCATCTTTTGAGGTAGAGGGTTTTAGATGATGTTGATGATTATGGGATTATAAATCTTTTTCCATGTACAATGGAAAATTATAGATGTTTTGCAATCTACTGTCTTTGCGTTCTGCTGATGTGTCTTCTAAGCTCTCGACACTGGTGTGGCAAATTTTCATATTCTGTTTGGATCAATAGTAGGATTTAGAATGAATGTACATCATGCTTATCTTTTCTGATCTTGCTACTAAAAATAGTGTTTGCTTTTGTCATCAATTTTTTTTAGCGTTTATTTGAGTGATAAATTGAACTTAGGAAAAGATAAGATGCCAATAAATAGACTTTCACAACTCTAAGTCTTAAATGAAGTAAAAGGAACGAATAATATTCATAGTATCACTGATGATATTGTGCTGAGTCTGCTGACTGCTTTAAACTAATAGTTCCATTCGAGTTTGCATGAAATACTAACATATATTTGTTGACTCTGCTTTGGATAAGTCTCAAATATTTCTTATGTACCTTAGATCTGGATAATTTAAAGCTTGGACAAGGATATGGCAAGATTCTTGAGCTAAAAGGATTATCTTTTGCTTTTATCAAAGTCTAATTTTCCGATAGTACATGGGTAATAATGTTGTGTTTATGGAGTCTTAAGAATGTACATGTACATGTATATGCATATGATATCATAATTAATTGTCTTATTAAAATTATTTATGTTCTAATATAGTTCTGATTACCCTATATCTCTCTCTCCATATATGTGTGTGTATTGTGTTCTTTTTTGCAATGGGGGCTTGGTGGGGTGTTCCGTGTGAATGAGCATCTATGCTTGTGTACTTGGGAGCACATTCATGAACAGATAGAAGTATCAGTGTTGCTCGAATATTAAATGTACTTTGCTCACTTATAGTTTTGCGCTACATTGACATCTAGTATTGATGCCAGTGAATGTCCATGAAGTAGCAGAGAAATGACATATTGTAACGTCATATTTTTTATTGTTTTCAAGTAATGATCCATCGTACAGAGGTTTAATAATTTTCCTTATGTCAAGGCGGCAACCTCAGAGCATGCTTGGAAAGTTTTTATAGATGGTTTAAATTATACATTGATAAAAATGAGGTATATTAGTGTATAGAACTTGTGGATCCCTCAAAATGCGTGGATACAAAGTGGCTTGAGTATTTATTAACAATTTTCAAACATGAGTCAACCATAGGCTTAGAGAATGCTGACAATTTCAAGGGTAACTTTATGTGCCTTACTGCTTTGTGTTGCCCTAACTATTTTCTCTAATTTATATGCAGATCAAACCGGAAACTATCGCCCTTTGAGAACAAGGTATCTTTTATATATATACTTGATGACTTAATTAAGCAAATTTATATTTCATTATTGAATCGCTTAAACTTCTAAATTTCAATATATTTTCTTCTTTTTGCAGCAAAGGTGATTTAGACTTCTCCTCATGCTGGTTTCAATATCATCCTCCATAATTTTCCGCTTATGAACAGGAACCACATTTGACAATGGAAATTTCCATTCTTATGCTTACATTGTCTTCCCTGTAATTAGGATTATCAAGTGGAGCTATAGCTGGTATATCTGTTTCTGGAGTAGCTGGGTTACTGCTATGTGCAGGTTGTTTTTATGTTTGGTTTCGCAGAAAAAAGACAGAAAAGATTGGATTGCTCTCAACATCTGCTGATCACTCTCAGCAAGCTGGTCATGGTACTTTGTTGATCCCTCTTCTCTTCTTCTCTACCTTCCCGCTCCTCTAGATATCACGCTTATATTGATGTTCAACATTTCCTTTTCACCTCGATAAGGATATTGGAGTCGTATATACTCTTACACATTATTGAACAGTCTCCTTTTCCGATCAAGGTGATAGATCCCATGTAATTCATGGATGTACTATGATTTTACGGACTTTACCAAACCCCTGGATAGTACAAGATCATTATCCCGTGATAAAACATTGTAATCCATACACAAGATAAACCTGGTTGGACACTTTTGAACTCTCACAATGGAACCGAAAGCTCAAGTGGAAAGGCTGATAATTGCTTGTTCTGAATCAGATAGACCTGGAACTAATAAAATATCTTGCCCTTAGATTAAATGTCAGGTTAAAAAGGTATGTAAATGAATCTTATAGTTATTTTTGGAAAAATATGGATCCATCCATTATACTTTCTGGAGGAGTTTTCGAAGGAAACCATTTTGAGATTTCTGGGCACCACATAGGAAATCTTTTGTTTTTGACTCTGTGTCTCTTTAAGTCTACCCTTTTGACTTTGTTGTACTCTACTCGTATCATTTTAAGTCATACCAGGCGGGCAATGGAGTTAGGCGAACCTTAAGGACGGAAGTGCAGTAATTTGCTTCATCTGCCATCTGTGCAACTGTTCTGGTATAAGCTTACTTTTCAAAGTAGGTGGTATACAATAAATGAGTCTCTCTGCTGTAATGGTGTTATGTCTCCTACTTAACTAGTTTCACGGGATCTATTCATGTTATGAGCAATTCCTTTTGGAGACTTTGTTTGTTCCGCTTGGTCTTTCTTAAAATTGACAATAATTGGCTGTGATCCACAATATCATATCATGGCTACTGGAGAAAGCTTCCCTGTACCAAAAAGAGAAATTGGAAATGGAGCCTCTCAGAATCAGTTGATTTAGGATTCTCTTTGTTAGGATTTTTGGTTTTGTCTCCGGACAATACAAGGAAAGCTTGACACTATTTTATCTGCATTGGAAGAAAGTAGAAAGCATTGGCAAGTTTTTTGCTTATTTTCTGCATTTTTCTTCAAAAACTAACAATTCGGTGTTTATTCAGTACTTTAACTGGTTATTTTTGTCTCTTCTTGAAAGCTACGGATTCTACTGGTGTTCGTGATGGCACTTCTCCAGGCCTTACTGGCATTAGTGTTGACAAGTCTGTTGAGTTCTCGTATGAAGAGCTTGCGAAGGCGACTGATGATTTCAGCATTGCTAATAAGATTGGTGAAGGTGGTTTTGGTGCTGTTTACTATGCTGAGCTCAGAGGTGAAGTAAGTAGTATGTTAAATTGTTATACTGCATATGAAAAAATGACAATACTAGCTAAAATTTCTCTTGACAAAAAGTTGGTATTGTATTTTCAGTTTTTATAGGAATAAAACGAATTATCTGTTTATTATGTGCCGCATTCCATGTCTATACGTGGGCTTGTCGAAGGATTTATGATGTTGCTGAACAGATGGTTATCCAATGGAATTGAAAATATAGAAGTGTTTGTGTGGCTTTATATTCTACTAGCGACTGAAAGTAATTATGAGAACTTGAAGGCATATTTGTCCATTTTTCTTAGGAAAGTACTGCCAATCTTATTTCATCTTCTTTCACCAGTTATTTGTATCTCCTATATCTTTAATATTTCAGAAGGAATTTTAATGCAATTTAGGATTCCTATTCAAGGAAGTTCTTTCTAGGACGCTCATGATTGACATTATTTAGGAAGTATAATTATTTATATTCTTACAGAGTTAAATAACAAATTCTGCTTCTCACTACTGTGCTTGGGAAATCCGATCCTAATGTTAGATGGTATTTCAATATATCTAGTGGAAAATGAAATAGTTCTAATAATCCAAGAAGGAATAAACTGTTGAACTCCTGGGGTTCTTTATGTGCTTGGATGCACTGGACCAGGAGAGACAAATGCACTTCCATACCTCCAAAGGTGTTCAGCTGGTTGATCGCATTTTTCTATCAATTCATTTATCTTTCAGACATATATACACACACATTGACTAGTATTGAAAGCCCATTCTAATTGCTTTTATCAACACGTGAAACATGTACTCTAACTAACTTAACTCGGGTTGTGAGCCAAGGTCTACATTTTAATTCTTCTTCCTTTCCACCACATTACTGCTGATGAATGCCTCCATTTCTGGAGTTTCTATTAGATGAAGACTGCATCTGACTGGTGTCTTTGTGACCTTGAATTTTGAGATGACCACAATGCTTATACAGAAGTCCTTTGCCCATGGGTCCTTTTGAGCTATTTCAAATGTATACAACAACATTCCCATGGTCTAGTCACTGTCAGATAGTCCAGTTAATTCCCAACTATCTGCCTTGACTTTCCAGTATTTTTCAAGAATTTACCTTCCTCTGGTTCTAGTCTGGCAATTGATGCAAGTGTCAGGTTAAGATTTAACTTACTAACTTTACTTGATAAGTCAAGCCTTTTATCTCTGAGATAAATCCATGAATCTTAAGGATAAGTTTTAGGGATGAATTGGTAGTTGCTTCATATAGCCTCAGTTTGGGTTTCATTTTCTTCTTCTAAAATTCTATTTTTCTAAGTCAAACATTAATTTTAACTGCACATTTCATTGAACTACAAGTACTACTATCTTATCAAACAATCATTTCTTAGAAAGTATAATTTTAGCAAATATAAAATGAGACCCAAACCGAGGCATAATTTTTCCTCCAAGTCACCCTTCAAGATTGCATCTTTTCATCTAACTGTGATAAGGGTCAATGAGGAAAGGCCATAAGGGATCTAAACAGAGATAAATCCATTAGTCTTAGGGCCTGCTTGGGAATTTTGGGGACCGGTTATGGGCGTTTCTTTAAAGTACCGGTTTTGAGTGGATTGATTTTGAGTGATTTAGTAACGATTTTTAAAACAGTCCAACCCATTATTGGAGTTTATTATGCTCCGATTTTGAAAGTTTTTTAATATGCCCCATAGTGGAATTTTCAATTTATAATTTCTTGTATGAAATTATTTACTCATATTTTACTTAAAAGTAAAATTTTCATATAAGTTAATATTTATTAAAAAGTTAAATATTTACCTAAAATTTTAAGATTTTATTTTTTTCTTATAAGTAAATTTTACAATTATAGGTAATTTGGTATTGAAAAATTAATTTTTTTATATTTTATAAGTGAATTTTTGTCTTATTAGTAGTATTTTTACTTTATAAACAATTTTTTACACAAAAATAGTTTTTATCTTATAAGTAATTTTTTAAATTATAAAGTAATTTTTTTGCATATAAATAATTTTTTTATTTAATGCATTTTTATTTACAAGTTAGTTTTGAACAAACTATGTTGGTTGAAAATAATTATTTTATAAATGGTAAAATTAGACGACAATATTAGAAACATTCAAAACCCACTAAATTGAGAGGTTGAGAGAAATGGTCAAAATTACACTATACTGATTTCGAGTTATTTGAAAACAATCCAAAATCGGCGTTCAAAAAAACTAGTGACCACCTATTTTTCTAACCCCTCATAAATGGTAACATTCAAAATCGGTCAAAACCGGTGAAAAAAATTCCGAAGCAGGCCCTTGGGGATAAGTTTTAGGGATGAATTGGGAGTTTCTTCATATAATTTCTTCCTCAAGTCACCATTCTTCATTGAGTCTTTACATCTAACTGTAATAAGGGTCAATGACTAGAGGCCATAAGGGATCTAAACAGATGAATAGGCAGTAATTTTTTGGCACTAAACTTTGGTTTCAAAAGAATTACAAGTTTCAATATAACAGTTCTCTACAAATTGTAAGATCCGGTACATCATTATGGATAGGGTTAGTCTTTCCGATTGGTATGCTTGATTCTCTCATCTCTAGTATCATTTATTCATGCCAGATCACAAACTGAAATGCTCCTTACCCACTCTTAACGGTCAAAGTGAGCTCCATTGTTCTGAATTCGTTAATTGAGAATAAATCAAATTTCTCCCAGTAGAATTCAAATGCTTCCTATGTTTTAGTGGTTATCCATAAAATTTTATCCAACGAGAAGCGCTACTACATATAATTTTCAAATGATTAGTGGTTATTTATGGTACTTCCAACTTCTACAATCTAGGGTGGCCCAGTTCTTGTGTTGTGGATACCACATTAAAGCAAAAGAAGAAATTATACTCAATACTACATATGCATTTACATTGTTACCCTCAACAATTTGGAATTGGTGAATTACCAATGTCAAGTATCTGTTATATGATGATATTGTTATCAATTTTTCTTGTTACAAATTTCTTTGCAGAAAGCTGCAATTAAGAAAATGGATATGCAAGCGACAAGGGAATTTCTTGCTGAGCTGAAGGTTTTGACGCATGTTCACCACCTTAACCTGGTACCAATTATCCTCTTTTTCTACTGCAGACTTTTCTTTATGTATGCTGTTTCCATGATTTTTATTGTTTTCTTGCATGCTAGATGGCATTAAAAGTTCATGCTTTTAATTATTTCTAGTGCATTTCAAGTGTTTTTGTTTTCCTTTTTGTTGTTTTTTCTTTCCTCGTATGCTGACAGCCCTTTCTCTTTCATGCATGTTCTTCATTTTCAGCTACTCTTTCCTTGTTAAACTTCACATAATAGGTAGGCCTCTTTGCATAACATGAGACGTCCCAGTTTCTGGGAATTCCATCGACGTAAACTCATGGTCCAAAGCAATGATATGAGCATGCTCCTTTCTTCTCATTTTTTCTTTTCTTTTTGCAAATTATTGCCTCGCTTTTGTTCAACTACATATTGGCCTTAATAATTAGTCTGTTTTATATACGTACATGCACACAAATTTACACATTACATGATACTAAAATCTTATTATTCCTCATGATACAGTAAAATACAGTGTATGGACTTGTATTAGAACTTGAGATTGGCACGAGTCCTGAGCTTCATTTCATTCATCTGAGAAATGTTTTCTTGTACGCTTTATACAATTGCAGTCTGCTGATTCTCCGTATCCAGTCAAGAGAATGTTTTACTTTTTAAGTGGAGAATCCATGATATTCTTGTTAGACGGTCCTATCCATGATATGCGGCGTTATGCTAATATTTATGAATTATGAAAAAATATCCATAACTTAAATTTTTTTGGTTTGTAGTATTGTTTATCCATTTGACCTAACTCCAAATCTCAGAATATTATTATTATTATTATTTTTCATTCTATGTCGCACTAGGAGATAGATAAATAGAGTTCACAGTTTTAATCTTGCCAAGTTTTCTTTTGGTTTGCTGAGTTCAAGTTTTAAGCAATAGCTATTTTTATATATGAGTTCTGCTGTTATAGTACAGCTTATGTCATTTTTAACCTGGATGTTAATTTCAAGCAACGGTTATGGTTGATATTATTGGCATTGTTGATTTTATTATCCATTCTGGTTGCAGGTGCGCTTGATTGGATATTGTGTTGAGGGCTCTCTCTTCCTTGTATATGAATTCATTGAGAATGGGAACTTAAGCCAACATCTGCGTGGCTCAGGTGCACTGAGTTATAAAATATATAGTTGATGCAATAATTGTGGGTTCATAAATTGTCTGTTACATCATCTATCTTTCCAGGCAGGGATCCACTGCCATGGTCAACTAGGGTGCAAATTGCTCTTGATTCAGCAAGAGGCCTAGAATATATTCATGAACACACCGTTCCGGTGTACATCCACCGTGATATCAAACCGGCAAATATTTTGATAGACAAGAACTTCCATGCGAAGGTAGTACAGTGACCTCAGGTTTGACATTTGAACATGTAAAGTATTTTTCATAACCACAAATAATAGATCATTTGGACTGCAGGTTGCAGACTTTGGTTTAACAAAACTAACTGAAGTTGGAAGTAATTCTTTGCCAACGGGACGTCTTGTAGGTACATTTGGTTACATGCCGCCAGAGTAAGTCCTCTAGTACATATCACGTGTTATTTATATATTACAAATTCTGTTAGCTGATATGGAAATCTCATCCAGGTCTCTATGGATTGGCGAAGTTAAACAATTTTCATCTTATTTTATCTGTTGATAGATGTATCATTTATGACTTGAATACCTAAATGCTTTTGAGATGTTGACGTGCTTGCTAATTAAATTTTTTCTTTTAACAAAACACAGAAACTTGTCCAATGTTTTCCAAACTATTTGGTTACTCCCTTTGTTTTCAGAAAGCAAATGACTCACGGGGTGCCAAAAATCATCGAATTACCTCCAGATGAAAGGGCAATTATAAGAGATGAGAGTAATTACAGTGGGGTAGTTGCTGATTTTTTGAAACTAGCATAGATCAATTGATTATACGAAAATGAATTGGGAAAATTTGCTCTACTTCTGAAAGGCAAACTTTTTCTTCAGTTCTATCAATTTAGCCCCACAGAAATAAACCAATTGATAGTCACAGATGTATTTTTCCGGATAAAAAATGTACGTTTGCTGATTGATCTGCTGAAAGTGATTGGCGTGATTCTGCATGCATGCAGGTATGCTCAATATGGTGACGTTTCTCCTAAAGTAGATGTCTATGCTTTTGGTGTCGTCATGTATGAATTAATCTCAGCCAAGGAGGCCATAGTTAAGGCAAACGGTTCCCTTGCTGATTCAAAGGGCCTTGTTGCCTTGGTAAGTTGTACAATTTCTTGTTTTGAATACAAAAACTTGTTTCAAGATTTCTGCTTGTTCAATTATTTAGAGCTTATCTTTACCATTTTCAAGCTTATGTTTTCGATTTTCCAAAACAGTGAAAACACGTTTTTGAAAATAAGTTAAAAATTTACAAAAAAAACCCCCAAAGTTTGGGTGTTTTCAATTATAATCGAGCCAAAATTTTCAAAACACGTTTTGAATGTTTTCAAAATAATATTTCAAAATGTCAAAAAGAATACATTTTCAACAATCTCAAAATGGACACTCAAAACATAAAACTCGAAATGAATTCAAAACACAAAACTGAAACACGAAGAGAACAATCCCTTAGATTCCAAAGATATAACTGCGTCATGTTTTCTTTTCATGGACTAATCCTTGGTGATCATAGTTTGAAGAAGTTCTTAATCAGCCAGATCCAAGTGATGATCTCCGCAAACTCATTGACCCTAGACTTGGAGATACTTATCCCATCGACTCAGCCCGTAAGGTGCAAAAGATATCTAAACCACTGTTACTTTTTGTAGTTTTTATTTTTGTTCGAGTATAAAACATTTGTCTATTTACTTTTAGATGGCCCAACTTGCCAGAGCTTGTACACAAGAAAATCCTCAACTACGACCAAGTATGAGATCCATCGTAGTTGCATTGATGACACTTTCATCTACAACAGAAGACTGGGATGTCGCATCTTTCTATGGAAACCAGGGTCTCGTAAATCTCATGTCGGGAAGGTAGAAAATAAGCTTGCATTCTCATGTCTGGTTCATTACATTTTGCAGTCACGGCTTGAAATTGGAGAAGAAGAGATTCGCACATTGTTTATTTTCTGTATATTTCTGTGTTGATGTTAGTTCAATAAAGCTCTGAGTTATAGTGGTTTATTTGAAAATTAGTCCTATCGAAATAAGTGATTGTTATATTCAGTGACTCATATGTGTATATTAATAATATAATTTATTTACAATAGATACACTCTCTTCAAGAATTTCAAATCCAAAATTTTGAATCCAAGAATTCATCATACCCTAATTTTCTCTGCATTTATGTAAAATTATTAAGCAGCAACGTTTTAAAAAGTGTATGGTGTAAAATGGTTGGTAAAGTCAAGTTTCAAACTTTTACGAATAGGCTGCATGGTCGATGTGGCTAGCAAAGTTTAGGGGTTGTCTAAACGTTGTTTTTAGAACACTAAAACATAGATGCACATGTACGAGTGTTGTGAGAACTTTGCTATTATTTATCAGTTTTACAAATAGTAATTCTATGATTATAAAGAATACGAATATATATAAAAAAATAATTAAATTAAATTTATATAAGAGCAAATTACATGAACCTCTCTTGAAATAATTGACCATTATAAAGGCATCTATGAACTATTATTAAAAATTAATTAGAATGACATTATTTGGAACGTCGAATGGCGTCGAAAAGCACTCGTATTTTTCACGACATACCATATTTTTAGAATAAGCTTACACAACGATCCATTCCTCATAGTATAAGCGTACATGAATATAGCGTGGGACTACTAAAGAGGATTAAATTAACAAAAAATTTCAAATTTGCATAAGAGCACACACTAGCACTAAAAGTTTTGAACGCTAGAAAGGAGGAAAAAAGGTACCAACTTGAAGTGATGTCTATGAACCACTTTGAGATAGAAAATCATCTTCAACTACACCACCTTTAGATACTTGGGTTGTCTTTAGATTGATTGCTAAAATATGCCTCCACTTTGTCGTCAATTTCTTCAATCTGAAAATTCAATCACAAAAAAAAGAATTAACCACAACTTGTTTAAAGTAATGATAATATTCTTAAATTCACTTCTTGAGAGTTGCCCTCGCTAAAATTTTGACAAGTTTGCACTTGTTAGCAGAAGGAAAAACGTCAGTATTGACTTTATTTTTGCACGTTGAATTTTCAATTGCTAACCAGAACTAATTTTATTGTGTAGGACCGTTTGATATGATTTTTAAAAATTCAAAAATTACTTCTGAAATTCAGAAATCGCTATAATTTTCTTAAGGTTCGTTATCGAATTATAAAGTTTCTAGAGGAAGTTGCTTTCAAAAAAAAAAAAAAACCCTTCTAAAGAGTCATAGTTGGCATGGCCGGCAAGTTTGATTATTTATTAATTATGGGATTAAACTATATGTACAGAAATTTGTTCGACGGAAGTTTTACACCCACTCACATGTGTGTGGGGCCTACCGAAATAAAAAATGAAAAAAATGGTTCTTAATTATTGATGATATTAAAGTGGGAATTTCAATACTATTTCACATGCATTGTAATTAATTATTGAATTAAATGGCACATGCTCCCAAAAGTCCAAAGGATTTTAACTTTAATAATTAATACCTAGAAAAAAAGTAGGTAGTCAAATAATAAAACCAACCAATCAACCAACCTTGTCCATCAAATCTTCAACTTTTTGAGCATCCTTTGCTGTTTCTTCAGCCAGATCTTCAACTAAGTTAACAACATTTTTTAGGGCACCTTCAGGTAGTGACTCTGCTATATTTTCTGCAGCTTTATCGACTTCCTCCGCCACCTTCTCTACGGCGTCGGCTATTTTCTCCACCGTCTGAGCCGCTAGATCCACCTCCTCTGTACACAATTACGGCAACTAATCAACAAAAAATTACATGTTAAACTTGATTGATGTAGAAAATGTTGTTAGTTGATTCTTACTCGTCAACGTTAATAACCTTTGGGCCAAAAAAGGAACTGTTACCATAAATCCGGCAAACCCGGCGAACCTATCACAATATTTATAAGATCGGATCAATTTTTTTATGCAAGACAAATATATTAGTTGTAAAAATATTGATAACTACCATTGATTATCAGAGGGCCAGAAAGAAAGAAGATGATTCCCTACTTCTGGATCCGGAGTGGCTTCACCAACCAACTCCTTTCTGCACAAATTACATCTCTCAACTCGCAATCAAATTACACAACAGAAGTAATAACAAAGTTGAAACGAGATTGCTTACCTCTTTGATCCTTTGTTCGTTCGTAAGGTTTGAATATATTTCAAATTCGAATCGCCTAAAAACGAGCCTCCATTTTTCAGATTTGATGTTGTCGGACGATAATGTAATCGATGGGAGCCTAAAGGCTGAAATCCTTTAGAGAAAGTGGGTTGAAGAAGGCCTTGACAGCTGCAAGAAGATGCCATTGATGGATTATCGATTATGCTGAAGAAAATCAACAAGGGAGTAGGTATTTAATATTCTACAGGGAAACTGAGGGTGAAATTAATTTAAAACATGATTCGTGTGTGTATTATTAATATTTATGTATTATTGTTCATATCGTTGTTCAAAGTCTAACATCGAATGACAATGATACATTGCCCCATCTTATAAACTATTAATATTGAAAGATCCACTTTATCATCTATTAGATATTATCGAGATTGAATTGGACAATCGATGGTTAATTGTCTTTGTATGAAGATATTTTTAATTAATATAAAAATGATAAAAGCAATTATAGAGACTAACTAATATGACATGTGACACGAGTGAATGTATGTATGTCAGTGGCGGCTACTTAAGCTGAAGCTCATGTTCAAGGGAAGGGTGGCTACCAGCTGTGTCCTTAGAACTTGACGAAGACTTCGTTCACGGGAGTTTTTTTTTTTTTTTTTA